>JARJHM010000473.1:0-248369 GCA_033356055.1 Carex pumila | reverse complement strand
GAAGAAGGCAAAATTTCATTGTTATGGGTTGACACCAACAGCAACACATCTGATCCCTTCACTAAGCCATTATCACAAGCCAAAAGCGAAATTTATTTCAAGTCCATAGATCTACAAGATCATGGAGATTGGCTTGAAGACTAAAAATGACTTCTAGTTTTAGAATTTATGCATTTATTATGTATATGAGAAATTTTAAAAACAAGTGGGAGACTGAAGGATGTGTGTTTTGAAAGTTATCTTTTAATAATAATTTATGTGTTGTTCATGATTTTATTACGAATATTATTATTATTCTTGTTCCTTGAGATTTATATGTTATATCTTTGGAAGTATTCAGGAAGATACTCTTGGTCTTGAATCATAGAACTCCTAAGATGACAAACATTTAATCACTAAATAAGTTCACAATCGTGGTAATTAAGGAGGAACATTAATTACCGAGAAAGATTGTCATGTAGATTAAAGTACATTGAAGTTCTATAAATGTTGATAAAGGATTATCATTTAATTACATGAATATATAAAATGTGTATTTTATATATTGAACATGACCTAAATGAATGGAACATTATATGGATTGTGTTTTGTGTCATTAATGTTTCCATTGTGTCTTTAGAATCTTAGATATGAGATGTGTAGGTTTTTCACATGAGAAACATATAATGTAATTGCTATTTAAATATTATCTTATGATAGGAATAAAATAGCAGTTCGTTGTGTACAACTTGTGCGGGAGAAATCTATATGTTAATATTATCATTGTCCCTCAATTTGAGTTATGATATTACTGGGCTCCTTGGTAAAGTGGAATTATATCGCATGCAATATAACTGATGTAGTTATAATTATAATTCACTTGAGAGCAAGAAAACGAATATAATGCAAAAATGACACGATCCTATTTTACATATTATTCATAATATCATGTGACAAGGATAGACACAAAATTAGTGGATTGAGTAAATGATTACTATGTCGTTTGGATAACTATAATGTAATGATAGAACCTCTTATAGTCAATAATATAAAGTTTTATATTATTGCCAAGATGACATAGATCCTCTATACGGTCACAGCAACTGAAGAGAAACAACAAGTATTTTACATTTCATAATGATGTATAAGATAAAATACATGTGATGAAATGCTAAAATAAAATGTCATAATATGACATGCTTATACCATAAATAAAGTTATGAAGTTATGCAAATATTATTTGGTATAATGTTTGAATACATTATAAGAATAATATAAATATTGTATAATAGAATAATATGAATAATATTATTTGTTCATAAATTAATTTATTAAACCAACCATAAGATGAGATTAAAGAGAGCATGAGATGGCTAAACAAGGCTAGTGGCATTTGTGTAATTGATTCAAACCTTGCACAAAGGGTTGCCCTAACCCTTGCTTATTTAAGGGGGCTCATTTTGGAGAAAAATAAGCTAATTTTCTGCCTATAACACTTGCCAAAATCAGCTCCTTTGAGCAGCCACGTTTTTCCTTTCTCCTTGACCAAAAGTTGAGAAGGTTGCTCTCTCATCTTCTCTTGTTAGGTTTAGCCACCAAGAAATCAAATAGTTTGTTGATTTAAAGATCAAGAGGTGGTTGTATCTAAGCCTTGAACTTCACATCCATCTATCTAAGAGGTGTGGTAGTTCGTTGTTTAGGTTCAAGGTGAACCAAGAGGTGATTCCAAGAGAACGGCGGTTCCAAGAGATCTAGAAGGGAAATCAACTTCCCTCTAACAAGAGATTTGACAATCTCTTTAGGTATAAATTATTATCTCCTCTTGTATAAGAAATAAATAAATTTATTTATTTTTATTTAGTACACATTAGGTGCTTAATGAAATTATTAAGAAGTTTCTTGTTTGTTATTGTCATATAAATAACGTCTTTTGTGTATTGAGCCAAGTGGTGATTGAAAATTTTTTTAATTCTCACCATAGGCATACACATGAAATCCCTACAATGCGGAGGTGGGAGAGGGAGATAGAGACGGAGATGAGGTGAGGTGAGGTGAGATGTGGGAGGTGAAGGTAAGAGAGGGAGGTGGGAGGCGGAGGTGGGAGAGGGAGGTAGGAGAGGGAGGTAGGAGAGGGAGGCGGAGGTGGAGGTGAGAGAAGAAGATGGAGATGAAAGAGGAAAATGGAGGTGGAAGAGAAATGAAGAAAGATGAAAGAAATAAAGGTTGTTAGAAATAGTAATTATAGTTATAGTTAAAATGAAAAGTTAGTTGGGGAATGAAATAGGGGATGGATAGATAAGATAAATTATAATTAACCTTATTTTAAATACAATTATATTTTGGTAAAAAAAATTTCGGAAATTTTTTTTTTTGCATTTTTCGTAGACCAGAGTAGGGACTACTGGCTTTGCCCATCAGAATTCGGCAGTTGGGGGCATGGTGACAAACGAATAATTCAGGTTTGGTTTAGTGGGGTCAAAAATTTGTAATTTGGTTATGAGATGGGTTATGGTGAGTTGCGAAGTAAAACGACTATTTTATTTTCCGCTCATATTTTGCGATTTTAAAGTTCAAAATGTCGATTTGAACCATTCATCTTGTTCTCCATATTGAAATGTGCTTGGAGACCAAATTTTACATTTTTTGGAATTTTTTTACTATTTATTAAGTAATCTTGAAAGTCGCTGATCTGATGGTCCAGAAAATTTTACTGTTTTTCACTGTTCACAGCAAAACAACAATTTTCAAATATGCTTAATAAATAGTAAAAAAATTCTAAAAAATGTAAAATTTGGTCTCCAAGTACATTTCGACATGGATTAAACATCTAACGGTTCGGATCGGTCGTTTGGACTTTCAAAATAAAAATACGGTGTGAAGTAGAAATGCGTTTTACTTCGCAACTCACCGTAGCCCATCTCTTTGGTTATAATTTGAGTATAATTCGGTACAATAAAAAAAAATCAAAAACTCTCCAAAAAAATTTCTAAAATATAAAGGAATTTTTTTTGGGTTTTTTTTCGCGAATAATTCATTACTTGTGTTTTATTTGCGAATAAAACGTATTATATATTCTTTTACATTTCATTAGGAGTGAAACGTAAACAGAAAAAAAATAAATTAAATGCGAATTATTTATGAATAATTTGTGTATATTGTTACTATGGTTGAGGGGTGTAATTACACGGCCCATGGCCACACCTGACCTAACTTGATGATCTATACGGTTACCTCATTTCCAGACAGAGATTTATTTTTTAATTCATAATCTTCTTCTTATTTTATAGCATTATCTTGAGTGACTGATGTTGTATAATAATTGTGCAAATTTGTGGGCAAGATGGAAGTAGACATAGAAGTTCCATTTTTTTAAACAGAATTTTATCAATATATTCAAATGAATTGAAGATGGCGTGTTGATTACTTCAACCTATTTTATTTAACATTTCGTTTTGATTGGGAAATAGAGATCATGTCTTTACTAATAGCAAAATTAATACAGATAAATTTTGCATTTTGTGAAAAAGTCTCATGGCATATTGTCAGTGACTATTCTACGTATAAGAGTTCAGTGGATGTATAAAGATATTGTCAGTGTTAGTTTGACTTAATGCAACACATATTCAATAGAGATAAAATGGAGAAAAACAAAATATATATATAATTGTTGCGCTGCATAAAGACAAATTATCTCTGTCAATATTTTATCCACTGCAATTACTTAACCTGTCATACACAGAGCGGAGAAAAATGGCACGGCATAGCCGACTCCGTTATGAAACAGTACAATACTTGTGTCAATTAAGTGTTGTGACTCGCATGTTCTTGACCATAACCATCTGCGTGCCGTGACCATATTTTAAAACTTTGACATGACACAACACATCACAACACAAGGTCACGCGAGTCATATATAATTAAGATCATTAGATATTGATCAAATAATGAATGTTAAATAAACTAATATAAATTATAATTAAATGGTCATACAAATCATGCAAGACACGTTTGGTATAGATGTAGAAGATAGGTTAATACAATTAGAAAAATTAAAGAAGATTTTTCTACTGGTTTGTCTCTTGGTAGTTTCCTTCTATACAAGATTCAGATTTTATTGATTCATATCTTTTAATAGATACAATGAATATTTTAATTTACAAATAGATTGATGATCAGAAACAATTAAAAGAACAAAAATAAAATAAGAACTAAAAGGATAAATAAGGAAAGAAAGAAAATACTTGGCAATGTGATTTTGATCTTATATTTCGAGAACAATTTCAGGCTTATCTTTATTATTCCTTTGTGAGTGAGTCTATGGTACTATGCATATCACGGGTTGTTACTGTGTTATAGCTCTCTATTTGAGTTTTCAAATCCTAATGGTCTATTCGAATCGTTTATCTTGTTCTCCATATTAATATATGTTTGGAGACCAAATTTTACATTTTTTTGAAAAAAGTTTACTATTTTTTTAGATATTTAGAAAATCACTTGATCTGAAAATTCCGAATCATCCAAAAACAGTGATTTTCAATAAATCTAAAAAAATAGTAAAAAAATTTCAAAAAATGTAAAATTTGGTCTCCAAACACATATTGATATGGAGAATAAGATGAATGGTTTGGATCAACCGTTAGGATTTGAAAACTCGAATATAGAGCCATAACACGGTAACAAATCGTAATATGCATAGTACCATAGACTCACTCTTTCTTTGTTCGCGGATCCTAAAATAATTTTAAAGAATATTAGTCAATTAGTATTAGTGGAGCATGGTAAGAAAACAAATGATTAGACACATCTTACTACTCACAATAATAATGTCCATGAGTTTTTATCTAATTATTTATTTAAAAAAATTATGATTTTAACAAGGAATTAAGATATTCATTTTTATCTTTTTCAAAATTTTCAATTTTTATAGTTTACTCACAGATGTGAGCAACAAAGAGCAACGTCCGCAGCAAAGCACAGATTTGGATTCTAATTAACATATATTTATTTTCTGGTGGAAATGTCTTTATTTTTTCTTTTTATTTGAGAAGTAAGTTGAAGATGAAGTTATCTAAATTTCTAAATTAACAATTTAACTACGATAAAAATGATAAGGATTCCAATATTTCATACTTTTTATACCTCATCATACATTATATTTTATATCTTAATTTTCAAAGTCCAAACTGTTGATATGAACTGTTCAACATAATATTTATACTAAAATAAACTTGATGATGAAAATTTATAATTTTTGAATTTTTTTTACTATTTTTTAAGATAGATACAAAATCACTGTTTTTGGACTGTTAAAAAAATAGTAATTTTCTATCCATCTTAAGAAATAGTAATTTTTTAAAAAAATTATAAAATTTTATCTCCAACTATATTTTAGTATGAATATTATATTAAACGGTTCAAATCAACAATTTAGATTTAAAAAAAATATAAAATATAAGATATGATAATGTATGAAAGATATAAAGTATTGAAACCTTCTCGGTAAAAATAGCTATTAGCAGAATTCTTCTAAAATTATCCGAAAGTGAAGTGCTTAGAATAGCCTGTAATGATTAACGAGCAATCATGGCCATGGTAGATGGAGCCGAGTGGGAAATGGAGGTTGCATAGAGATCAGAGAACATATTACTTTTACTTTATATTGTTAGATTATTTAATTGGAGTCAAGCATGCATATCACTATATCAGTACTGTAAATAACAGCATGTGTTTGTTGGACGAATAAGATATTGTTAAGAAATTATTTGAAAAATAATCAAGAATAATTAACTAGCTGATTATTTGAAAAAGTCCGTGACAATTTGATCATCGCAAGCAACTAATCAAACGATTAATTGTTCTAAACAGACTTTTTTACAACACTGATACACATGACAGATCAATGCGTAATATGAATTTATATCTCTATTTTAAAATTCAAACAACTGATTTGAACTATTAAACATAATTTTTTTCATATGGAAGTGTAATCGGACATCATATATTACATTCTTTTTTTAGATTATTATAGTGTTCTTAATTTAAAATTGATAAAAAAAAAAACAACGCTTCCAGCTTTCTGATTAAACAATTAATTGTAGGTGTAGGCCTTTTGGGTTCTTTATATCATCAAATAAACCGGCTTACTTAAAAAGAGGGGCTAGTTGTCTAATTGAATCATAATCTAAATTGAGATATTTCCGCTCAATTTGCACTTAATTCAATTATGTTCTCAAATGCCAATGTGATTCACTATAGCACTTTTTTCACTTTAGTCCTTTCATCAATTATTGCTTAACTTTAGGTAAAGATGTAGCACCTGTCAAGGAGTGGCGAAGCCGAATGAATGAAGCCCAATAAATTAATTTACAGTACAGGACTTTTAAAAGTGAGAATTTTTTATTAAATCATAAATAAAAAAATAAAATAAAGAGTACTTCATTTTCTGATGCCATATAAGGATTTAAAAAAAAATTCGGATTCAAACTTTGGATCCGAATTTTTTTTCCAGATCCATTTATATAATAAAAAAAATATAAAGGTGCCCTTTCTGTTATCATTATTATTTAATAATAATTTCTATAAATAAAAATTTCCCTTTAAAAGTATCTTAAAATTATTGAAATTTTGGTATTTTCTTAAATTTTTTTTTAAGTTTTTCTTAATTGACACTACAGATATTTTCTTTTACTCCGTCATTGTTTTACAATTACAAAAAACATTCTTTTTCTTTGAAGTCAACAACACCTATAATAATTATCTTTCAATCAATTTTAAATCATTTTGATATGTGCAATTCATTCTAATTTCAATTTGTTAGACGCATTGAATAATGAATATTATTATAAAAAAAATACATTATTGCAATCCATTTGTCCATGTAATTGGTAATTGATGTCCAAAATTAAAATAGATTCAAGTGCATTACGTCAAGAAAAGTTTATTTTTCATTAAGGTTAAGTCAGAGTATGAGATTAGATCATCCAATGAAATATTTGTAATTTACAATTACCTTGCTTGCTACATAAGTCTCGTGCATGTTGGATTATTAAATAATTTTCCTCAGTTTGGACTAGCAAGAAATATTAGCTTGTGTCGCAAGTCATCAATATTTTTTTGTTAATATCATGCATTCTTTACTGGACGTAGTCTCAGTCCATTTAAATAAAATATGATAAAATCTTTCTTGCCGCTGGGGGCAGCACCTGGAATTTTTTTTAGAAACCATAAATAAAAAAATAGATTTTATCAAAACAACTTAATTGTTTTGATTTTTACAAAAAATGTCATTTTGGTCTGAATTTTTTTTTTTCGAAACCGAAGGTTCGAAGTGCCATTTCGATCCGAAATGTTTTTTAAGTTTTACCATTATTTTTTATCAAAATCTATGAAAATGGCTCGGACTAAAATGACATCTCAGTTCTTATGGCTTTTGTAAAAACTAAAACAATTAAGTTGATTTCGTAAATTTTTATTTTTTATTTATGGTTTCTAAAAAAATTCCACCATCCCCCTCTTTCCACTGATAAAAGGACCTTTCTATAAATTGCACAATTATTATGGATGCAATGAGAAGAAAATTATCGGAGATATCTAACTATCTAATAAGCAGTAAACATAAATACGCCATTCATGATTCAACTCTGACTAATGACCAATGAACGAAGGAGATAACACCATTTCGGAAATTGACTTGTAACAAGTCTTCATATCTATCCATACCTTTACATTACTTCCACCATGGCAGTGGTTTCAGTGACTTGTTACATTATTTCTTACATTGAATAGAGAGCAGAGAATCTCAGCTCCTTAAAAATCGCTATCTTTCAGAAGACGCGACTGTTTTATTAACTACGGCGTCGGGTCTTCTCCAATTCTGTCGTGCCAAATTTAGATCATCAATCTTTGACCGTACGATTCGATTGTTTCTGATCTTTGATTAGTACAGATCCATCTGATCCCAAGATTTAACGGCTGTGATCTGCCTGGATCGAATCCGTATAATTGGAGAGAACTCGCGCCATCCTCTCGCTTCACATTTCACAATAAATGAACTAAAAAAGGAAGTAATATCGAAATAACTACCACGTCGCTTTAACCGCCAGTGTGTTGCAATCACGCTCACTAGCACCTCTCCATTACATACTCACGTGAGAAATTTCACCGAAGGTACTTCTTTGACTTCTCCAATCTCTCTATTTTCTTTTGCTTTCATATTGCCAATTGAACTTCTTCCGACGACTTTTTCTTCTTCTTTTATTTATTCCATCGTTAACTGTTATAAAAGCGATCTTCTTTGTTTCCGTCTCTTTCCTTCCATATTAATCTCCAAAAGGGGTGACAACGAAAAGATGACTGTGCTTGAAAAGGATAATGGGAAGAAGAAGAAGAAGACGAAGCAATGTTGGGGAGGTGTTTTTTCATGCTTTGGTGATTCAACTGTGTATGATCAATTGGATGTTGCTAATAAGGAATTCGAAAGGAAACCGGTACGGAAGAGGGCTTGGTCAAGATTTGCAAGGAAAAAGAAAACAGTACCAATCGAGATTGCAGGAAATGCAATGGACTGTGAGATGAAAAGGCGCAATTCTGATAGAAAAAAGGTTAGTTGTTTGTTTTTCTTTACTGTTTTGCATTGCCTTTATTGTGAATTAATGTATCATCAATGTTCTTAATTAGATTGTTTAATTGACAAAACACAAATACATGATAGATCTGGTCCAATCTAATTTTTCGAGGTAATTATTTGGAGTTTTTGGAGGGAGGAAAGGGTGTTTTCTGGTTCTTTTTTTTTTGGTTTTGCATAGCAATGTGTTTTCTGGTAAGTGGTAACAGTATTTTAATTTATATATGTGACAGCGGGAATTTACTTAATTCATTTATTTTCCATATATAATCACGCAATATTTGAGTTGTGCTGCTGGTTTTATGAAATATAATTATTATCAGGAGTCTTAATTCTCTGTTATCTAATTTGTGAAATAAAATATATGCTCTTTGTTGGCTTACCAGTATAACTATGGTTTTCACTTTTCAGTTTGTTACTGTATAAACAGAAATTTATTTTTGTGTCGTTGATATCCTGTAGGTGGTACATAAAAAAATATAGTAGAGCAATATTAATTGTGTAGGGTATAATATCATTAATTTTGTACATGGCTATCTTATCTACTTAGTTTTTGTAAATTAATTCAAAGTAATGTAAGAACAGGGCAGGTTTTAAATAAGAAAAACTTTTTATTTAATTTCTCTTTCTTTCAAGTTTGTCAAGAAAATTATTTTTGAATCATTTTTCATATGAGCAAGAATATTTTACATTTTATCCCTTGAATAACCCAAATTTTCATTTTTTTTTAACAGGAGAATAACTGCAAAGGCCAGATCAAACCCACAGAATGCCCTGACCAAAATAAAAAGCAAAAGCAACACAAATCAATCTCAGCAGAAAACACCATGAGTGACACTGCAGAATTACCAGTACAGCACATTGCCTCAAGGAGTAATTTCATTTCCAAATCGGCTCCTCTATGCAGGACCCTCAACCCAGTTCAGATCCAAACACAGCTCTCTACCAGTAACCAAAACTCACCTGAGTTAAGTCGTCATTCCATGCCAGAGTTTTCTCCGAGAGAAAAGGAGGATACAGACAGAGAACAAACAGGAAAAGGAAAAACCGACACGTCTAAAATTGTACCTATAATTTCTGTTGCAATTATCTTGCTGCTACTGTTCGGTCGGGGTTTTGCCGTATTCTGCATGTGCATTTACTTTTACATAGTTTCAAGATTCAAGTCGGAGACAGAGAAGATAAAACAAATGAAGAAGGGAAGTAAAGAGATTGATTTGAATTCAGAAATGCATAAAAAGATGGTGGTGCTACGTGGATTCCTCGAACGGGACAAGAAAAAACCCACTAGTAACTTGAGATCTCCTTCTAGATAAATGAAGATGATATGAATAATTAGGAATTATGTGGATATTAGGTAGCAGTATTGTGACTCTTAGAGTGATTTGTTTGTTTTATGTTATTACAGCTTAGGTACATTAAAATTAATGTACACTGATTGCTTTCTCAGCAATGCTGATAAGTGGTAGAAACTGACAATTGTATCATGCTAATAAGTAAAGGAGAAAAATTCAATTCTAAATTCGTCTTTATTCAAAATTTTGAACTGCTTTCATTTCTAATTAATATACAATAAAACGCACATCTATACTATAAGGAGGGTTCCAATACCTCGTACTTTTCATACCTCATTATACTTGATAATTTATATCTTTATTTTTAAAATTCGAATTGTAGATTCAAACCGCTCAACATGATTTCTATTCTAAAATATGTTTGGGGATGAAATTTTATAATTTTTGATAACTTTTTACTTTTTTTTTCCCAGATGGGTAGAAAATCATTATTTTTTAACGGTCTAGAAATAATGATTTTGTATCTATCCTAAAAAATAGGAAAAAATCTCTAAAAAATTATAAAATTTCATCCCAAACATATTTTAGTATGAATATCATGTTGAGCGATTTAGATCGACAGTTTAGACTTTCGAAATGAAAATATAAAGTATGAGATATGACGAGGTATGACAAATATGAGGTATTGAAACCTAGCTCCTCATATGTACTATCACCTTTTTTTGTAATGTTCTGCGCACATTCTCTATACTCTTAATGTATGTTTCTTCATCATATTCTTGCAAATTTGTAGATCAATCACAGCCGTTAAATTATCTTTAGATCCAGGGAGACTTGGTCTTGACTGAGATGAGTAATTAATACCAGTCGTAATCCACATTAATAAAATAATGAACTTGGCTCCATTTCTTGGTTAAATAAAAGCAAATTGTATCATTTAATTATTCAAAAAATGTGAAACAATTAATAGGTACCGCTTGTAAGGGAATCCCCATAAATCCGTTGTACAATGTCGTCTGATTTGAAAACAGGATGCAATTAAAGAATAAGACAAAATTAAAATGACCTGTGCCATGACATCCTTGATTCCTTAAAGCTGAACTTTTGATACGCATTCCTAGCCTAAGTTTGAATATTGTATGTGTAGGAACTTTTATGACAATACCACAAATTTTTAAGTGGTATTCGGAGGGATTAAATTTTAGGTGGAGTTAAAGAGTACTTATTCAGTAGAATCGAATTATGAAAAAGGTGCTAAGGATGCTTAATTTAAAAGAAATGATGCCTTAAGAATTGGGGCAAAAGAGGCTTAAGTTAAGGAATTTGAATAAAAAGAGCAAAATTTAATTCTTACTAAGGAGAAGTTGTTCGGACAGATTAAGCTTCTAAGTAGTCTAAAAAAAATCTAAGAAATTTGAAGGAGGAGTTGCCGAATTGGTAGATAGATTTTAGAGCATCAACACCAAACAGAAATTACTTTAATTTTAATTTGTAAATCTCTATTCTTTTGCAATTGACTTTTAATTGCCTTTGACGGAAGAGAGTGGTGAGAACAAAAGCCAATAGAAACATTTAGAAAGCGATTTTTTTTTTAAAAAAAAACCACAATTAGAAATTACGCTACATCCTAAAAAATAGAATAGGAAGTATTATAGTACATTTAGAAATAAAAATGAATTTCCAATGCAAATGCTCTTATTCCAATCGTGTCACAAAAAGTTAGATGTTATCAAGGTTTTTTAAATGTATACTGGAATGTTTATTTTAAATTTTCAGGGGCTTATATGCATCATAGAAAATATTTAAGACTACAGAGAAAATCCCCAGCCTATTGTATTTGGAGGAAAATGACGAAAACTATTAGATTTTGAGATGGAATTTGAAGAAGAAATATTATTGATTATTATACTCATATATATGAGATGGGTTATGGTGCATTGCAATGTATGGAGGGGTTTGTGCATTGGACCATAAATCTAAAATTCAAAATTCAAATAACCGATTCAAATCGTTCATCTTGTTCTCCATATTAATATGTACTTGGAGACCAAATTTTACATTTTTCTAAATTTTTTTTACTATTTATTAAGTATTTTACAAAATTGTTGATTCAACGGTGGCCGTTGATTTTACTGTTTTGTTAAGTCACCGTTGGATCAACAATTTTGTAAAATACTTAATAAATAGTAAAAAAATTCATAAAAATGTAAAATTTGGTCTCCAAGCACATATTAATATGGAGAACAAGATGAACGGTTTGGATCGGCCATTTGAATTTTGAATTTTAGATTTATAATCCAACGCACAAACCCCTCCATTCATTGCAATGCACCGTAGCCCATCTCCATATATATTATAAATTTAGAATACATATAAGATCCATATATAATGGATACACAAGGTATATATATAGCTGTTAGAAAGAAAAGAAGCAATATAGTTGTTGGAAAAATATACAAATTTCGCGAGAAGGGAAAAAGAATAAAAGATGAGGGTATTTTTGTTAAGTTTCAATTTTGAATTTTACGTATCAAATATAGTATTTCCAATTTGTGTGTTTTGTTTGTTAATTTTAAAGAGAACGTCTCAAATATATTTTATTGGTTGTGTTATTGTGTGAGATATACTCGACCACTGAAAACCACATAGACCTGTTATTTGTAGGCAATTTGTTGTCCCTTCATTTTTATAAAAATATTTGATAGATTTACAAAATAGTACGTACCTATGATAACTGCTGCTAATTAATTCTCCCCCTTCTCATTATCAAACATATTTAGGTTCTAAATAGCTAGATATAGATATGCAATAGTTGCACTATAGCTTTTTCGGACCTAAAAAATTATAATGTTATTAACAGCTTTTTTTTATTTTAATAATAATTCTAAATAGCTAGCTTGGTTGCGCTATAGTTTTTTCAAATCTTAAAAGCTATTGCGCTATAATCGCTATTTAGAACCTTGAACATAATAAATGTGGTTAAAAAATGCCTTAGTGTATATTTATAAATTAAACTTTCAATTCATGAGAACTGGTCTTTGATCTAGTGACAAAAACAATGTACTATATGTGAGAGATCGTATGTTTGAAATCTAAAAAAAAAACAATTTTTTATGGATATTAAATAATTGGGTAGCTTGATCCCAAATCTTTACTAAAAATAAATAAATAAATAAAGAATATGGACAAAAATTAACTTACTAAACAAATTTCAGTGTTTCAAATAAATAATGTGGTGCATGATCAAATTGTTTAAGTAATCTCAATCTTATGTATGAATAAAAGAGGTTCAAGAATGATAATGACTTTGATCAAATTATTATTGATAATTAGGTTCTGTTTATAAGTTGGAGATCTGCACAGATTCCAAACGACCATAAACAATACAAATAATATTTTTTGTGTGTGTGATTTTCTCAATTACAGAATCATGGTTTTCTTCTTAATAAAACCTTTTTCTCCAATCTTAGGACAAACAGATATCTAATTCTTTATGTTTAGATAGCTATGGCTTATGTGAGTGTTCATTCATATATAATAAATTAATAAATTGATGTTTTTAAAAAAAAAAAAGTAATTGTGGGACAACCTTGCTTACCTACTATTTGACAAAGGGAAAAAAATAATAGAAGAAAACAAAGTTTTTGGTTTTGATACTTATTGTTCAAGCTTACAATTTTATCATCCAATACCATGCAAAATAATAAATAAATAACATGAGTCCAATATTTACAAATAATGATATTAAAATAGACAACTTAATAAGAATAATTCTAAAGTATGTCTCAATTGTACTTCAAATATATTAATTTACATTATGAATAATAGTCATTGATTCTTGTAAGGTAGAAAAGTTTTTGCCAATAGTTGAAAATAGAATATATTATATTTGTATATAGGATTTGGCTAATATGTTATGGGTTGCATAGAGGCCTCCCGTGCTACGGCTCAATATTTAACTTTTTAAAATTCTAATGGTCGATCTGAACCGTTCATCTTGTTCTCCATATTAATATGTGTTTGGAGACCAAATTTTACATTTTTTGAAATTTTTTTACTATTTTTTTAGATTTATTGAATATCGCTGTTTTTTATGGTTCAGATTTGTCTGAAAAACAACAATTTTCAATAAATCTAAAAAAATAGTAAAAAATTTCCAAAAAATATAAAATTTGATCTCCAAACACATATTAATATGGAGAACAAGATGAACGGTTCGGATAGACCGTTTTTATTTTGAAAAGTCGAATATTGAGCCGTAGCACGGGATGTCTCTATGCAACCCATAGCACTGTAGCCAAGTCCTTTGTATATATATATATTTGAGAGTTTACTCCCAACTATCAATGAAAAATCTAAGCCCCTTTGGTATATAATTTTACTGATGGAAAAGGGAATTCCTCTGACCTTAATTACTTGAAAAGAAATCAGCAGGAAAATAATTGTTCAAAGGAGAAAATTTAGATTAGAGGGTTGAAATATAAAATACATAATGTATGACAGATGAGATTTGATGGGAGAGCCTAAACCATATAAATTTAAAAACAAATCAATAAACATAAATTTAAACTTTGAAAATCAGAAGCAGAACTAGAAAATTGAGATAGTCCGGACTAGATGAATAGACGTAATTTCATTTTTATGAGGACTGAATGTGATATTTTTTCTTGTAAAAATTAAAATTTGTAAAGTACAAAAATAAAAAAATCAATTCATAGAGGTGGCCTAACTAGCCTCCTTTAACTTGTACATAATTTCGCAACAGTTCAAAATTATGCCGAAATTTTTTTAGTTAGCACCTCAATTAATTAAAATTATACAAACAACACTCATCCCTTCAAATTTCAATTTTTACCACCCACACTTCCTGAGGACGCACACCAAATTGATTTTTTTTTTTTGGTGCACACCCTCAGGAAGTGCACCAAATATATATTTCTTAGTTCTGTTTTGGATTGTTTGAAATATTTGAACTAATTTTTTTTTTTTTCTGTTCTATTCTATTTTATTAAGTGATATTTAGAATTATATGTACACATAAAATTTGATGGTGAAATTGAATAGAAAATAAAACACACTTGTTTAACAAATAAAATTTTGGACTAAATTTGACCTAAAAATTACTATAACAAATTATATGCACAATCTGAGTAGCGTTTTGTACTAACTTGGTGCACAAATTGCTACAAATTATATACACAATTTGAGTAAAGTTTTATACTACAAATTATACGCAGAATAGTAACAAAAATTCAGTCCAAAAGTTTCAAACAATTCAAAATAGAACTAAAAAAAAAATTGGTGCATTTTCTTAGGGTGCGCACCAAAAAATAAAAAAAGAAAAGAAAATCAATTTGGCACGCATCCTGAGAAAGCGTGAGTGATAAAATTTGAAATTTTGAGTTTTAAATGGTGTTTGTTTAATTTTGAATTATTGGAATGCTAACTAAATTTTTTTTGGAAAATTATGAGAGTGGCTAAGCACACTACCATTAACGTTGATCTGCCCTCATTTCAAGTCGAAAAATATAAAAAACAAGCTATATAAGCTAATAGGTTAAACAATGCAATCGTAGAAGTAGATTATTTAGATTTTTTTTTTTTTTTTGCTTAAGCCAAAAAAAAAGAGCGAAGAGTTGAGTATTGTAATTAAAAATTTGAGGGGTGTCTGCAACAATTGTTCATAGAAAATGTGAGATCCAATCGTTTCTACTTTCTACTTTCTAGACTCAAATATTGCTTGCCTTGTCAAGGAAAAAATAAATAAATATATCTTCTTCTTCTTCTTTTTTTTTGTGGAGAAACGTGATGAAGAGTAATATATTTTTCTCTCACATCCTTGTCAACAAGGATTACAAATCATATATAAAAAATAGAATAATTTAATTTAGATGTTCATCCTGAATTGTGCTGAGATGTATTCGAATGAAATCAACTCGGATACCAGAATCACCACCGGTTCGAGAATCACAAGGAAGAGAAAATCAAAATCATGTGTTTGTCTTTCTTGTTGCATTTTATCTGGTAAAACTGATTCAGATATATTGGATCTGCTATGCCATGATGCGATCACCAACCAGTCGACTGTTCCTTCTTCAAATCCTTCGTGTAGATTATTCACTTACCTTCACAAAACTAAGATCGGTATGATGGTATATTTTGAACCTTTTTTTTATTACACTGCATCTGGAATTGTACAGACAAAGCAAGTACTTGCAGAAAAAGTTTCTGGCATCAACAAGTTTAAAAAAATTTGATGTAGGGTATATATTTCACGTAGCACAGAAAAACATGAAACTTTTAATTCTATCGCACCAAGCAACAATTTACAGGTTATGTTTCAGTTGTTATGTCATTCCTTTTGATATGCAGTTTTCAAGCAAAAAGTTCAACAACAATTTTGTCGCTATGTCGCGGTGCCATGCGCAACAGCAAGGCTCAGTTCAAGTTCAAGTCCCTCCAAGCCAGTTTGTCAGAGCTCGGAGCAGCAGAGGTGGATCACGCAGACATGGTTCCGGAAATGAATCAAACAGATCTGATGGCCTGAGAAATGAATTGATCAGACTAGGTCCCCAAAGGCGTGCAAATCAGCCTGACATCAATCGGCTTCAAAACAGACAGGTGGGGCCGGTCCAAGGTCTCTTCATCTTCATTTCATCAATAGTTGTGTTGATGTTCTACGGTCGTACCCATGCCGTGCAGTACGCTTGCTTGTGTCTATCTCTATTCTTTACAAAAACAAGGCAAGTTACTGGACCATCAAGATGAATTGCACTGGTTAATTATGTCATTAATTGTTTTATTATTGCATATCGGTGCAATGTATTTGGCAATGAAATTTGCCAACAATGTATGTGCATTAGTATATATATATCAATTAAATTTATCAGTTAACAAAATATTAGAAGCTAGAGATCTCAATTGAAATTTTAGTTAAAGAATGGCATCTATGGCTATATTAAAAAAAATACAAATGTTGAAGGTTTTTTTTTGGGCACAAAGAATGAAAGTAAATTGAAAGTCTCCTTTTTTTTCTTGTCTTTTGAAGAAACTTTGCTCTTTCCTTTTCAATTAATTATAGGTTTGTCTACTTTTTCTTCTGTACAGTTCCTTTTGTGATGCTTGTATAGTTGTCAATTTGTTATTAGTTAATGAAAATGCAGCAAAGCCTTTGCTTGTTTCTTTTATTGATCTGTTTTGTTGTTCATTTTCTTTCCTACAAATAATAAATTAGTTAGCTCGTTGTAATATTTTATTGTCTATGAAACTTTATTTTCATGTGCAAAAGTATAATGTTTCATGTTGATGATGGAAAAAGAAGAAAAATATATCTTAAACTTATTATAATTTAACTGTTCTTCATTGAAGGGGAATACAAAGACAGCTCATGAGTTTAGTATTCATACACCAAAGATAGAAAGAACAAAGTCAAAAACCGTTACCAAAATTGGTATTATACTTGACTAAAGCATGGCCTGTAATTAACTAATCCTCATTCCTGGGTTTACGGTAAAGAAATTTGTTTTGTCAGGTAAAAAGAAAAGGCAACTGTTTCTCAGGATATATATATATATTAAAAAAAAAAAAAAAAACTATCTTGGCTTATATACTTGTTCATTTTGTTTATATTGGTTGTGCACTGTGTAAAGCCAAAATAGCTCTGTCAATATTTTACCCGGTTCTCAGGTCCCGCATTATATAACATAGACCCCAATCCCATTGCTTGGTAGCTGTTTCTCTTGCAACTTAAAAAATGTATTCTGTTAAGAAAAGAGCAGCTGGAAATAGAAGAAGAAGAAATGGAGAAAGATTTTGGAAATGCATTTCTCACCTTTGCGGGACACAACAGAGAGATTTGGAGGAATCAAATCTATTATCTCGGAATGGTATCCCCCCACGATCTAGTGTTTGCTCTCGGTTTAAGTGCGAAGGCAAAACCGTTTCTTCTAAAGATTCATTTCTCAGAATCATGTTCAAAAAGCTAAGAGAGGTACTATATGTTTAATTTTTAGTAGAGAGTGTATACCGAGAATGGGACTTTTAAGCGGCTGTACCAGTATTCTGGTACAGTTGTTATCAGTATGTTGACTATGAAGCAGGCTGGTGTGTGTGCTGAGACCATCTGATTTTCCCTTGGGTTATAAACTAATAGGATTTAGAAGTTGATAGTTGGAATATTTTATGTAATTAACTTGTTTCATGATCACTGAAGCGGGCATTTTAATATTTTATGCCTTTTTTTCAAAAGAAAAAAATTATCTGGGCAAATGCATTTAAGGAGGTTCAAATAAGTGATTCAATACTTCATGAAAACCTAGACAGCTAAAATTCATTCTATTGGATTTATTCTTGAATGTTTTTTTTTCCCAAAATATCTATTAATTCTTTCAGAAATTTCCCAAACTTAGCATATTTTGTTTCAAGGTAGCCATCTAATGTAGTTTGTAACAATTTTATATTTATGTAGACCTTAAAGAGAAAAGCCCAATATTTTGGAAAAGGCCGAAAGACCCAAGAAACATACAACAAACTGTCTAGATATCAGAACAGTATCAGAACCCACTATTCTGGCACAAAACTTCGACCACAGCAAGAATCAACTCAACCCTGCCTAATAAGAACTGATAGGTGTAGGAGAAATGCATGTACCAGATCCGGTTCATGTTGGAGATCAAACCGATGCGGCTTCACTGATCTCATCAGAGTGTGGTGGCGTAGTATTTTGATAATTGTATTAATAATAGTTGCACTGGCAGTCTCCGGCCGTACAAATGCTTTGCACTATGCCTTTGTGTGCACTCCTGTGTTGCTCGGATGTCCACTCAACCAACGATAATTTTTACCAGTATATATACGGTTCAACCTCCCTTACAAAATGCTAAATCTGTGGTTGCAGCTCAGTAGTTAGAGCTTCACTTTGTGACAGTCAATATTTGAGTTTGAATTCTAACGGTCGCATATTATACATTTGACATCTCAGTTTTTGTATCAGTAAAAATTTAAGAATAGTAGGTTGCCAATGTCGGGATCTGATTGTAGGGGTGGATCCACATGGTTTCAGAAGGGGCAACTGTTCTCTTTGAATTTTGAGTTTTAGTGGAGATCAGAATGTTCCGATCGACTTTGTTTCTCTCCTTATGAATTTTTTTTGCACTTCTCTTAATTTTTGATTTTTAATTCGAATTAAATTTAGAGTTAAATTAAAATAAATTTCTTGAATTATAATTGGTAATTAGAATTATGGATTATAGAATAAGAAATTACAAGTCATAATATTGGAAAGTATAAGTTAAAACATTATTTTTTATCGAGTATCTAACTAGTTAATGAATTTAAACCCAATTTGATATTTATTTGCCTTTTTGACGAAAATTCTGAGTCGGCTTATGTCTGATTGTGATATTTTCAGTAGACGATTAAGCTGGATAAAATTAGGGTTGTTTGATTTTGCAGTAACTCTTGATTGGTCGATAGTCTGCCTGAATTTATTTTTAATAGAAAAATAAAAAAACCGGAACAAAATATATAGGAAAACATGTGGTGATCCACTACATCACGTGGCGGTCCTTACGTGCAGTAGAGTTTCCATAACAATTAATTATTTGTAAAAGAAATGTTCATGCAAATAATGTAAATGCAGATATTATTTGGAATGCATGTAGAAATATAATTTGTACTTTTGAAGTGAACTGACACGGAGAAATATGATCAGTGACGAGTTCAGAATATAATTAAATTTTCTCGGACAATTATTAGAACAATCCTTTTGTTAAAACGATCCTTTTAGTAGTTATTAGATGATACTTGTAGGATTTGTTGAATTGTGGAGAAATATAGGAAACATAAATCCTTGTACTAATTTTTAGTTGTTGCGTGCAAAATAATTATTTTTTATAAATAAGTTGTGGGAGAAAATTAGATAAGTATCATTAATATTGTGAGTAGTATTTTAAAAAACGTCATTTTAAGCTGATTAATCGGCTAATTAGTCATTGACGGTGACTAAATTGTCACAGATTTTCTCGACTAATTAGCTGATTATGACAGATTATTTCCGATTAATTGCTTGGCAGTACTCTATCCATCCGATGACTGCATACCATTATTTACAACACTGATTGTGAGTGTGCTTATAACAAAAACAATGTATTTATTGTTTTTTTCAAGAGAAGGGCAGGTTTTTGTGGAAAGGACTTTGTAGAAAGTCTTATTTAACGTTGAGTCTAAATTGTTTGATTTGTGTAAAAATTTGTGTGAACATTGTAAATTCATGAACTATTTAAATTTATTAAGTTCTAAATATATTTGTATAAATCTTAATGCAGATCAAATGCTTCAGATCCGGCATTGAATAAAATTTGTTCAAAACTCTTAATAGAAAATCTAATTTAACAAAGAAAAATGTATTTTGTCATTGATAATTTGAAATAGACAGTTCTACATTCTTCCCCAAGTCTCAATATACTCTAATAATCTCATGGAACACGCTACCTCAGTATCTACCATGTGAAATACCCCACACTGCTCTCGAACTCTCTCTCAACATAATTCATATCAAGTTAGGTACTTCATTATTTTGTGTTTCAATCCGGTCCGTTATATGAATTTTGATCTGAATTCTGATCAAACGGTCCGAACTAAATCTCAAATAGTGAGACAATACATAGGATCTGGTGTCTCTTTTTCAACATGGGTGTTTTCTTTCCTCCCGTTTTTCTCTCGAGTGTTGATTAGTGATAGCAGAGGAAAGCACATATCCCACGCTAA
The DNA here is from genome assembly GCA_033356055.1 of Carex pumila. Lineage (NCBI taxonomy): Eukaryota > Viridiplantae > Streptophyta > Magnoliopsida > Poales > Cyperaceae > Carex > Carex pumila. The sequence continues at coordinate 227,705 of JARJHM010000473.1, read as the reverse complement.
AACTAAGCACCTTTGACTCTCAGATTTTTTTTGACATCACTCTTTTCTTTTGCATGGTTATTATAGAGCCATTATGTATAATATTATTGTTTAAATAATGTTTGAAATACGATTTATATAAAATAAAAGTGGAAAAAATATATTTGTTGTTGATCAAACAACTTAGAAAATATAAACAATTTATATATTAAAGTACTTTTGAATGAAATGGAAAATTCTAAGAAAATTATACAACTATGTAAGAATTATAAAATAGAGATGTTGTTTGCCTGGAGCATCTATCACCTAATCCTCAACAACCTAACCATATATAAATAACAATCAGAGAGCCCCTACAGCGCCCCCTTTAGTTTCTGATTCATCATTTATACCGGTAACCAGTAACCTGTTGATCGTTGCATTCAACTATTAACTATTTGTCAAAATTGAATGATATAAAAGACTCCATTCTACTAGTTCAAATAATTTGCATGCACATACTGGAAGAGCATATGCTATCAATCAAAGAAATGCTGACACAACCCGTCAGCCAAAATGGATGAATGACTTCTTTTAAACCATTACAACAGCATTCTAGAGACTTTGCAGATCAATTTTCCAAAATGGATGAATAACTCCTTAAATTGGGATAAAATGTGTCTATCAGACAAATTTGGATGGAAGTAACAGGAAGACCAAAATAATACAGTTGAGGAAATTAATAGAGCTACAGAATTGGTAAGCATTCATCCAAGCTACACCGGAAGTACTTAAATCAATTGAATTCTCTTTAAAAAAGAGGGAAACTTAGATCCTCTGTTATGATCAGATATCCGGTTTAATCATGTTTGAATACAAACAGCATACACCCACAAGATTGCACCCAAGATATTACACTCCCGAAAACAAGATTAAGCATCTATCACCGATTCCTCAACAACCAAACCATGTGCATATATCAGTCAGCAACAGCCGCTTCAGTGCCTTCAGTGCTCTTGTTGTTGTCGCTACCTGGACCGGTGACATCTGACGGTTTAGTGGCTTCAGTGATCATGGAAGCAGGACGGTGTTCAATAATATCATCGATGAGGCCAAATTCCTTGGCCTCCTCAGGAGACATGAACAAATCCCTCTCCATGCATTGTTCAATCCTATCCAGCTGCTGTCCTGTGTGCTTTTGGTAGATCTTGTTAAGCCTGTCCCTTACCTGCCATAGTTTAAAAAAATTCAGGTTCCCAGAACTTCAATTAGAGTTGAGACTATATGATCCATTAATGTATGGGATGGTATCTAGCATCACAACCTTTTGGTACCACAACATGCCAGAAATCCCCTCTAATTACAATATCTATTTGGTTCCTAATTCTGTATTTAATTCTCCTTAAATCATTTTACTAATTTGCTGTTTTGAAATAAGAACACCATTCCTGACATCCTTTGAATAAGATCACTATTATAGAATTAGCTCCCAGCAATTTAATTCTCCTGATTAACCACCAATAAGAGATGTTTTTGTTTGATTTCTGTTTATCAGGCAATTTTAAGCCTGAATTAGCACTCAGGATAGCTTATTCTTCTATTGGATGTTACAAAAACCCAACAAGAGAAGGAACAATTGGATTCAATCACACAACCAACTACTAATTACAGGTCAATAAAACTGTATATCAAAGCAAATTAACAAACCTTTAAGATCTCCTTAGCTTGGATGGCGATGTCTGAAGCCTGCCCCTGGGCACCCCCCGATGGCTGGTGAATCATAACCCGTGCATTAGGCAAACACCGTCTCTCACCTGGTGCACCAGCCGCAAGCAAAAGCGATCCCATGGAAGCAGCCTGACCGAGGCAAAGAGTAGTAACCGGGGCTCTAACAAGCTGCATCGCATCGTAGATAGCCAATCCAGCTGTCACGACACCACCTGGGGAGTTAATGTACATGTAGATCGGCTTTGTTGGGTTCTCTGATTCCAGAAATAGAAGCTGTGCCACAACAACCGAGGAAGTGTTGTCGTCGATTGCACCGTTGATGCAGACGATGCGCTCTTTCAAGAGGCGAGAGAAGATGTCATAAGATCGTTCACCTCTGTTGGTTTGTTCTACGACCATGGGAATCAGCATGGAAGTGATGGCGCGGCGGAGGCTCAGGGATGATCTTTTGGGTGACGATTTGGGTAAAATGAGGGAGGTTCGGGAGGGGAAGAGGTGAGGCGATTTGCGAGAGGAGGCGGCAATTGGAGAGGAGGAGGGGGCTAGGTTGGTGAAGGCCGCTGCCATAGATGCTGAGTTCTGAGCTTGACTTGGAGCAAAAGATTGGCACTTTGGTTGAGAGAAGACTGAGAGATAAGAGTTGTATAAAGAGAGCGGCGGAGGATAAGGCTGTTTCGTGTTAAGTCGATTCACCAGTTGGGGAAACTGGATATTTTACTTCGGTTTGGTGCGTAGATATTTTAACAGAGATATTTTAGCTATATACAGTGCAAGGACTACAAAATTAAAACAGTACTGAGTATGGTACTTGTCCTGCATGAATCCAAAACTTCTCCGTTAAAATCTTTAACTGGTTTGCTCCGTTTGGCTGGGAAGTGGGGATTGGCATTCATTGAAATTGACTAATTGAGAATTGGGATAATTTACGTGTGAAACCTTCCTTTTAAGCTTAATTCGATTACACCATGTGCTTTTGCTGTGCGATATTTCATGATGGATTTTAACTAGAACTGGTTTATAATTTAATGTGTGAACTTAAGCTAAAGCGGTAAAGCCGCAGGAATTCGTATCCTCTGAGATATCTCAAAATTTGCGTGACTTTATGGAAAATCCCAACCGTTTAAATACGCTCCACACGAAGCACGCATTATCCTGACCTCCTACGTCACCTCCGAATAGGCACCGGACACAAAAGTTGAGATATCTCAGAGGATACGCACTCAAGCCGCAAGTCCTTAATTGGTATCCCCTAAAGTAACTCAAATTTTGAGATTGGATCCAGACAGACCGATCTGGTTTGGCACGAATATTAATGACCGCTCGTAACACCTCGGGTCGAGTTTGCCAGAGTTCTGATTGGTTCGAATCAAAACTCAAATTTTAAGTTACTTTAGGGGATCCGGACACGTCTCAAAGAGGCACATTCAAGCTCAAATATGCCTTCCCTTCGCCTCATGATCAAGCGACCTCATATCAGTAAGAAAATAGAATTACTCAGCCTAACAAACTTCAAATCTACTTATTTTCCAAAAAGAAAATAGAATAAACTTAATAATATAACTATGCCGAATGTTCAAAATATACTACAGTAACAAATATAGTTTGAAGTTTGAACTCTGGATATGAAAAATAACAGTATCATATTTGTAATTGTACATGACCAGCTAACAGCCCCTAATTTTTATGCAAAGTTTGTATTCGAGTTCAAATTCACAAGATGGAAAACTCAAGAAAGGAGAAAAGTTCTAAGATTGTTGCTTACTCAAAAGTTGAGAGTTCAATTTCTCCTCACGACTTTGCAGCTTCTGCGTAGATTTAAAAAAAAAAAAGGAATAAAAAACTCTTCTCAATTTGGAATCAAAGAAAAGAAAAAATAATAATAACTGTACCAGTTCTCGGCTAAAAAATGGGTACCTTGGTGTTTTTCACTAAGACTAGAAAAATGAAGACAATTTTCTAATGATCTTAAAAATAATTATGATTTTTCGTTTAAATCTCAAGGACATTCATTGGACTGACCTACACTGAAAACTATTTTTCTTCTTAATAGAATTTTTCTTCGTCCAAGAAAGAGGATGAAAACAGGGAAAACTATTATAAATATACCTAATCCTGTAGCATGCCGAGCTGCCCAAAAGTATAGATGCTAATGATATAATTAATTGTCATGCATTATGATATCCTTGTCTATACTTTTCCTTACAGTTGTTCTATTTTATTATGTTTTGTATTTGAACACAGTAAGCTATAAATTGATTTTTTTTTTGTATTTACTGGTAATGCCCCACCCAATTGGTGCTTGCGAGTAGCAATAAGAGGAGAAAATGTCTATAACAATTTGTAAATGAGTAAGGCTATCATACTTTGCAAATTAAAGTGAGCGTTTTAATTTGCGCTCATATCTTTAGTTTCAAAGTTCAAATAGTCATTCCGAACTTCTCAATATGTTCTTTATATTGAAATGTGATCGGAGACCAAATTTTATAGTTTTTTTGGAAAATGTTTACTATTTTTTTAGAATTTTTTAAAATCAGTGTTTTCATTAAATAAAAAAAATAATGAAAAATTCAGAAAAAACACTGACTGATATGTAGCCTGACTTAACTACTTTTCTAAACTTGATTATATATGTCTCTAACTTTTAATATTTACTTAAGAAGATCACCAATTTACCATACTGGTATATATCAATACCAAATGTGAGAGCTCGGTAGATATAAAGCCTGTACTATATGAGAGTAGAAGTTGTTAAAGATTATGAAATTGGGATGTGAAATAAATAAATACTTTTTTGTTTGTTAGATACCTGTTATTTTCTTCATTGAAAACAGAGAGAAGGTTGTGCTGCCTGAGTTTTTGTTAGAAATTTGCCTTCTAAAATGCGACCAGAGGCGGACTCAGAGTAGAATTGAGGACAACTGCCTCCACTGGATTTTGGACTTTAGTGGTGATTTATCAGTACCGATCGACTTTGTTCCTCCCTGAAATTTTTTTTGCCCCTCTCTAAATATTTGATTTGTAATTTGAGTTAAATTTAGTGTTAAAATCAAAATAAATTTATTGCATTATGATTGGTAATTAGAATTAAAAGTTAAAACATAAGAAATTATAAATCAAAGCATTGGAAAATATAAGTCAAAACATTGTTTTTTTTTTATTGAGTACCCAATTAGTTAATAGTTTTAAATCCGATTTGATATTTTTTTGCCCCTCGACGAAAATTTTGAGTTGGAAAATATAAGGCAAAACATTGTTTTTTTTTTCTATTGAGTACCCAATTAGTTAATAGTTTTAAATCCGATTTGATATTTTTTTGCCCCTCGACGAAAATTTTGAGTCCGCCCCTAAATGCGTCCCTTTCAAAAGAAACGTCTTCTCCTATTTTGTTTGTATTATTATGTTCTTATAATTCTGGCTTAATATTAGTTATTGTATGTCTGTCTTAAAATTATTGAATAATTATATTCATCCCCACAGCTACAATTTAGGAATGTTGTATTATGATCCCCACTAAATATTTACACACTTCTAATTAAATAATGAAGATGATAATTATCTAAATATTGTACTATGGTCTCCACTAATTATTTAAATACTTCTAAAATTAGATGGTCCACTTCTAAGATTAGAGGTTGTACTATGGTCCCCACTAATTATTTATCCATAGAAAAAAAATATTTATCACGATAAACGTATACGAGGTGATTATTCAAGTATTTTTTACATAGATATCAATGCTTGTAATACTTAATATCAGTGTTTTAATATTCGGCCGAATATTTGTATTCGGTTGGAAACCGAATATGAAATGAGTATTTAGTCCAATATTCGTTTTCGAATATCAGGCCGCATATTCAGCTGAATATTTTTTTTCGCACATTATCTATTATGTCGAATATTTCCAAATAGAGAATAAGAATCCGAATAAGAACCGAATATTTCCAAATAGAGAGTAAAAATCTGAATAAGAATCAAATAAGTTATAATTTCATTTATTTAAGTTTGAACTTATGTTTTATTTATGCTTATTGTAGTTTTGTAATTTGTACTATGAGTTGTTAACTTGTTCTAACTTGTGTTATGTTTTATTTATGTTTATTTGTAATGTTTATCTATGTTTATTAGAGCTAATGCTTATGATTTTTTATTTGAAAATCCGAATATATAAATCATAATATTCGGCCGCATACTGCAGGTATAAATACTTGTGTGACAAAGAACCCAAAAGTATGTCATCATGGATCTCATTTGAAAGAAAAATTACGTAGAAGACATTCATGGTTTTATATTCGTAATATTTCTTATAGATCGTCAGAAATATGGACGAGATTGAATGAAGAAAAAAAATAACATCTAAAAACGTGTATGACCCTCCATGCAATTTGAAATTTGATTGAAGATACAATTATTTATGTAAAAATTATTCACTTTATAAAAATACTTCCGTTTTTAGATATAAATATTTTTGTGCATGGAGATTAATACTTTAGAAAAAAAAATCAGTGTTGAAACTTTTGCCATCCCCAAAGCAGTTATGAAAGTTAAGTACAGGAATAAATAGAAAGATGAAAATGCGGAGACAATTATCACCATCCAAAATTATTTACTGTTTTTATAACTATAAAGTATTATGATATGTCTACCAGTTTTTGTACTGAGCTGATATAGCCTTCGTTTTCTTTACCTGGTACTACTTTATGACTGTAGAATATTTGAAATATTGACCTGGTTCTTTTACCGAGTTATTTATGAATATTTATAAAATTAAAAATTGTATGTTGAATTCAAATTCTACATGAATCCAACGGCATAATAAAAATGCTATATTTATATGAATTAATTTTTTTGTTTTTACGAAATTTAGTTAATAATTTAAAAGTAATGACCATTGCAATAGCTATGTGGTAATCAAACATGATAATTGCACATTTTACGAAACATTAAAGTGATAGCTATGCGCGAACCAAGTAGTAATGACACATTCCCTGAAATAGTATTCCATGGCATTATAATCCCTAGAATATTTCTATTCTCTGAAATTGTCAATAGTGCGAACCAAACACCCTATATGCTAACAAAGAATTGTTAAAAAAAGATATAATTGCATTTGAATTTGAGGATACTAATTAAATTACTTTATTATGGTTAAATGTAAATAAAAAATGAAAATTGTGACAGATTTTTATTATGTAGATATTTTAATATTTTATAAGATTGTTTATTTTAACATATTAGAATGACCAAATGCAACAGAAGCAAATGGTAAATTACATGCTTTTTGAAGTAACTTAAATAATTATTTTACTCTAAATTTTGATTTGCAAATTATATTAGATCTAATTAACTTGATAATGATGGTATTTATTATTATTGAAATAACATGTTTATGAATTACTAAATGATTCAGAAAAAAAAATTATATATCATGACATGATTGTTGGATCAATAGCTCATCACTTCAATGTTGAACATAGCACATGAACTCTCAAAATATGATACAATAAAGACACACAAGTATACAAAGTCCGATGATTAATCGGAATCGTTAAATTTGTGGAATATCACATTACAATCATTATACTGAAATTTGAAAAAATTTGATGTTCATTTACCCATCCATCAAGCTCACGTAATATACAAACATCGTATGGTCACAAATTCTTCGTGTTGAATCGATGCTTTGAAATTTGGAAAGTTCATTTTTTTTTGTTATGTTCAATGTTTTTCCTTGATTGTTTAAAAACTAATTTCATATAATTTCATTACAGATCGACCATGAATCGATCATGTCAAAATAAATGGGCTGTAATTATTCGCTCAATTTTGAAAGCCATTTAATGTTGAAATTATATGAAATTGACTATAAAGTTTATTATTTGGTCACATGTTATGTAAATATTAAGAAAATTTAATTTATAAAATTTGTTAAAATTCTCTAATTTCATCAATCTATGATGTGAATCATTCGGGAAGAGTTAGGATTATCAATGGATGTGTCCATTACATGTAAGGGCTCAGGGGAGGACCTTTCTTTGAGGTAACACTATTTCTATTTATATCCGACCATCCTGCAATCATGAGATCCATTAATAATCGTGTTTACTCTAATCTTACGATCGCGATCTAATTGGAGAAAGGACCTTACCTCAAAGGATACAACAAAGTGGGTAGGTGCAATGTAAATTGTTCCAATAAACTTCTTATTTGTAGTTTGGTCCAAGCAATTTGAATTTATTAAATTATTACTTACTAGCATGATAAACGTGCATTAAAAACAAAAAACAAAAGGTGGGCTTCTTCATGTGAATTTATCTTATTTTCTGTGTTCCTAAAAACAACATCTTACAGACATCTAATAGAATTGCTGCTATGTGTGAGATGTGTTGTAATTTGTAAATTAAAATGTGTTCCTAAGAACAACATCTTACAGACATCTAATAGAATTGCTGCTATGTGTGAGATGTGTTGTAATTTGTAAATTAAAATGTTTGTCACCAACTTGTCATCACACTATAACAAAAGAGAACTCAGGAGTGCATCTCGATTCTATTTATTCGTTTTGCTGTTATTTTGTTTTTGCGTGTGCTTCTTGTGAAATACCTTAGGTTTGGCCAAAAATATGAAGAAACAAATCATTTGATACAATCGGAGCCATTAATTTGTAGTTGAAACACATCGCTATATAAATTATGTTGGGGTTTTGACGGTTCAAACCCATTGATTAGCTTAACTGCGAAAAGTGTGTAAAATAAAATTTTACGGTTTAAGCTAAGAATTAAACAAGGTATGTCAGGAAACTTTCCAAGGCGGTCCACCTTCAGTATTCCTTCGGCATCAAAACCTCATTTACTTCATTTACAGATCTACTCCATAATTGATTTCTAAAATATTAAATCTATCTACCAATTAAATAGATTAATATAACATGTTTATACCTCGTTTCCAAATCTCAGTTGGAATGTAGCTGAGCGAGAAGAGCTACACTAAGGAAGGAATCGACTCGCAGTATCACACGTGTGATACCTCTATCGGTTATCCACCAAGACTAACCGAAGAACGGTTTATTTCTTCTGCCAGAAATACCGTAAACTACGGAATTCTGCAAAAATACTATTCACCGAGAAAAGGACGAAATAAATATATTTGTGTCCCGAGGTTACTTGGTATCGCTTAAAAGCTAAACCGCAGGATTTCGCAAAATATATTATTTTCCTAATCTTGTAATAACCGAAACCGAGGAAGAGAGAAAAAACGGATTAACAAACTAATCAGATTAACACGTGAATAAGTAAGTTTTCTCTCTACCCTTACCCCTCTATTTATAGTGTTTTGAGGAGGTTAGCAAAAGACCGAAATACCCCTCAAAACAAATCTATTTACCAAAATACCTTGACACCTCATCCTTTAATATGTGAAAAGACCAAAATGCCCCTTCCACACTCTTCTCCATGCTTCTACACCCTAAGGTGTCATGCAAGGTGTTATGCAAGGTGGCATAGGTGTGAAATGACCATTTTGCCCTTGGCCCATTAAGGCATGAATAGTAAAAGGCTTTGATTTTGGGCTTTGACTTTGGGCTTTTAATTTTAATTAAGACTTTGATTATTTTGGGCTTTTAAACCCATAATTCAAATCCATAATTAACAAATTAAAATCCAAATCAAATATATATAAATGTCATGTACAATTATATTTCTTTTCGGTTGTTGTTCGGTAACTTTTATACAACGTAACGTGTACGTTTATAAATTAACCGTTGTTTCTGCTTGTCATTCTAAATGACATTTATAATTTAATTATATCACGTATAATTAATTATAACCATATTAATATTAATTATAATCAATTTATAATTAATCAGTAAGATTCTCCGAGTAGCTCATATATAGTGTGACCCAATAGGATCTGTGTTATGTTGGTAAACAGAGTTAAAACTGTTTTAACTTCTATAATCATGGGTGGCGTCTGGCAACACATCATGACCATCCAATTATACAGATAATGCTGTACTGTACAATATCATGATACAGTAAACAATTTACTTATGTCTGTTCTTCTATCTCATAGCTATCATATCAGTTCCAAGGTAAATGTGTGTCATCCTTGTTAACTGTATCTTTTCTTGATCTTGAGTAGATTATCAAATATAATTACTCTTGTAATTATACCGCATGCAAATAATCTAACTCCACCAAGGGGCCCAGTGATGCTATAGCTCGTATAAAATACGAGGGACAAATAGTACTCTTGGTAGACTATCACTTCCTCAGCTAAGCTATACATATGGGAATGCTACCGTTATGACTGCTTTTTACGGACAGCGGTGGATAACAATCATACATACATATCTCTCAGTGGGAACGATAAATACCTCATACCGTAGAACATGACACTGAATGAAAACATAAATGACATGAACACAATTCTATTTAATGTTTCATTTGGGGTCTGTCAAATACCATGTTCCTTAAACATGTATCTATGTGATTAAAATGACATCTCGTGTCAGGTGGTTTGTAAAACTTAACCATCTTTTAATCCACATACTAATCTTATAGCGGTAATTAGTGTTCCTGCTAATTACCTCGGTCAGTGACCTTTTAAGATTAAGAGTATATATCATCTATATTATGGAGTTTCACAATTTCAGTCATGAACTTGAAATGATCCATAAATGCAATAATACTCAAGGAACAAAATGATATAAATATTCAATTCATGAACAAAACTTTATGATAATTTATCGTATTATTGACTTCTAAATTATTACAAACTAACAAATTAGTCACTGACAATTATTTCTAACAACTATAGAAAACCTATTCCAACCTTAAGAAGTTGTACGCGAGTAAAAAGAAAGATGAGGAATTATGGGAGCTAGCTATTGCAGGAGAGAATAGCTGAGGGAGGTTGTTTGGATTTGGCAAGAAATCGAGGACCAATAAAGCCATCCGTGTCTTCGAGACATTGGAGTCAGGCATGTCTAATTCAATCAAGAACATTGTCATCTCTGCTAGTGATCCAAATAGAAAATACTCAAAAGATGAGGTGACATATTTACTAGCAGCTGAACGTGGTCAGTTTGTTGCTGAGATAGTTGCCCAAGAGAAGCAGCATAGAACTGAGATAGAGGAGATTCAAATAAACAATGAGTACACAAGGGAATGTTTTGCAAGGCTCTTCGAGGTGTTAGGTTGTCCACCTCCAACTTATAAAGTAATCACCCAAACAACAAAGTTATTTATTTATGATACTATCCTGGGGTTTTTTTTTATAGACTTTCAAGAAAAATTTCCAACCATGGGTCTTTGATTGGGCCAGCACAACAAGAATGTGACACTTTTCGCGAGGATAAAAAAGTGACTTTTTGCGATGGACTATTCTCATTGTTTAGCATTTTCTTTTTGCAATGGACGACTGTCATAAATGCGTTTTTTTCCTTGCAAAAAGTGTCTACTTTGTTGTAGTGAGGATTCATCAACAGAGGGCAACGGTGGTGCAGGCCATAGCGGCAGAAGGGTGGATGACACACAACCATCGAAAGAGAATTTTAGAGAAGGAGAACACACCATAAAATGATTGGTGTTGGATTGCAATGGATTTGATAATTGTAATGAACTTTTAATTATGTAGGATGTGATTTATTTTACTGTTTTAAATGACATGGTTGAAATTGGGAATTGTAGGATACGAGTATGATGTTTTTAATGACTAGTAACTAGAGTTTGTTACTGTGAACTTGTGATATGTTAACATAATAACATTAGGATGTGTTTAATTTAGGATATGTTTTCATTAAATTATGATGCGTTTAACTTAAGTTTTGAGATGTTAATTATGTGTACTGAATTTTCCTTGGCACATGTATCTTTGGGTAGTGGATCCAAACTTAATGTGTTGATATGTAAAAAATCAAAATTTATGCATATATTGGGTACGCAAAAAAAAAAAAATTGAATTCAAACTATTTTTGTTGGAATATTGTCAGAAATACCTCGTTGTACATTGATTTTCAAAAATCATCTCGCTAGAGAGCCATCTTTCCTCTCTTTATGTGAAAACCCTTATTATCACTATCATCACTGATTATTACTACATTTAGCAGGATAATTCTCACTCCATCTCTACTCTCAATCATTTCAAGAGAAAAAAAAGGAAAAAGAAACAAAAATAAAAGAAGACATTATTGCATTAAGGGAGCTCATTAAAATATATAATTGCTCCAAAAATTATAAATTAGGATTCTGCAATTTTTTCCATGAACTTCCAATTATGCCTGTAGCAACCGTGCTACAAAACCAACACTCGACTCAACCTTTTAAATGTGATTTAAATTTTATTCGGAGTCGCCACCTGTTATACAACGGGAAATACACAATCTAATATATATATATATGCCCATGGATAAGTTAGGTTCGTGTCTTGGTTATGAATGTGGAAGGTGTTAGGCACCATGTTCATCCGATAAATTGGTCTCTACTAATTCTAGCTTCCAAAAATTTATTTCAATGATAATATATGTTACAAAATGAGATAAGCAACTTGACAACAACAATAAAAAGAAGGAAGAAAGAAGAAAAAAATAGAAATAAAGCAACTAAAAGAGAATGAAAATTAATCAAAAAATTTCAAGTCACATTGATCTTCATTCTCGTTATTAGAACGTCATGATAACTTCTTCGATGGCTTGGATTGATGGTTTTAGTATTTTGAGAACTTGGTTAATGGAATAGCATAACAAGGTTGTCACTCATAATTTTTTGAAACTCATTATATTAGGGTTTCATGAGGATATTTGTGGAAAACTATGTTTCTTCCTCGCTGTTTTTTTTTTCTGTGGGCTGAATTATGGATGTTTTTGCTCTCTTTTGTGCTTTGAATGCTCTAACAAATCATGAAAATACAGTGAGGATGTAGGGGACTATTTATAGGTGAACTTTGAAGGTTTTTGAAGCTTAAAATCGCGCTTAATCTGCTGCAAGATGTCATGTCCCATTGCTGCACTTGTTTTGAACAAAATTAAACAGATTTGACCATGTTAGACAAAAGCTGTGAAAAACATTAAAATATAATGATTATAATGCAGGAACTAAATCCACACTATGCCTACAAGTGATTAGAAGGTTTTCTTAATTTTAATGACCATCTTACACATTTTAATTATGCCTATCATCAAGAATAAGTGGAAACATAACAGCTAGATTCTTGCTGCTGCAATTCAGAAATTTGTCTTGTTCTTAGGTCAATTCCAAGAAGATAAAAAGCTGAAAATTTACAGCAATCATATGACTATACCATATGTCTTCAATATGCATAAATGAGTTAATTTTATTGCTTTAAATCTCAATTTTTGCTATTGAATTTGCTGCTAGAAAAAAAAAAATGTGTTGCTGGAATTTTTCTGTTGAGTTTTTTTTTCATAGCTGCTAGGATTTTTTGCATATGACTTAAATCAAAAAAATATTATTAGTATTTGTAAGTTTAGGTAAATAATTTTGGGTTTAAATTTTAGGAGTGATGAATCTTTTTATATAAAATAGGTAATATTTTTTGCTTCAAGATAGTTGGCGGCTACTGATACTCACCATATTCTTAGACATAAAATGTATACTTTTTTTTTTGATGTTTGGGGTTACTCTCTTAGCTTGAAGTAGCAAGTAAGAACAAGACCTTATCGCAAAGTTAAATAGTATATTCTCATAATAATGTACAAACTCACTGAATTGATGTGTTGAAATTAAACGGACATCTACTACTCGCTCATTGGCAGACGATTATTGCACCATATGACTTCTATATATGCATCCTACTAGTACATTAGATTCATTGATAATTTCTTGGATAGCTAAGCATCAAATAATCTCTAATACTTTTCAACTTCTAGCTAGGCAAATAGATAATACATATTATTTTTTTATACTTTAGGTGATCACTTATGTTTTACCAGAATCAGCATGCTAACTCTTTTGAAATAAATTTTCTTTTGGAATAGATAAATGGCATGATTTTTCACCCATAAGAATCAGTATATATATCACCTTTTTAAGAAAAAATTAATTAATTTAATATTAAAAGGCAACATCATGTGAAATAGTCAAATATTAAGCTGAAATTGAAGCTAGAATCCAGCTGAAAAGGAGTTTCAAGTTGCTCATTGGTTAGTTTTGCCACTTGCACAAGTGATTTCACTACACATTTTATAATCATAACTTGTCATCTTGCTACTAATTTCATTTGGTGAACTTTTCTGAATTTTTTTTCTTAGGCTTTGTAGTGTAATCATGCTCACAACTTATGAAGCATATTAGATGTATCTTTTTTTTTTTTGGATTTTCGTAGCATCAGAAGGTATATGTATTAAATCTAGAATAAAACAACACAAAAGATTATTCTTTATATATTAAAAAGGTTTCTATGTGGAGAAGAAAAACATACGCTTGATATAAATAATAATGTCTTGCAAAGCAAAGCATGAATATTAAGAGTTTTCACATATTTTATAAAACATGATTAATAATATTGATAGGATTTGATTATATATATTCTTCTTGAAAAATGCATTGACTTACTAATTTTTGCTATATATGCTAAAAGGGAAGGATGGCATGATGATGCTAACCGATGTTAGTTTTAAACATGAAGCAATAATTAATTATCATTTGATTCATAAAAAGATGAGAGTGAAAAATGAACATGTTGACGATATGATCTGATTAATTGATTGATTCTTATCCTTAGCTTAACTTTTAAAAAAAGATATAAGAAATAAATATCTTTTATAAGATTCTTATTCGCAGTTATACTTCATCTAAATGCAAAGATGATGCACACAAAAGCGTATGCACAAAGTTTCAGTACAATAAGATGTACCTTTTAAATCTTTAACACGCGTTTGAGTTAAATTGCAAGTGCACAATTCTATCAAAGTAGTATTTGAGGTATCGATCCACAGGGAGAATGTTTAATTACTATGTTTAAACTTTAGTAGTAAATTTCAGAAAATAAAATAAAGTAAAGTGCAATAAAAGTAAATTGGGGGGTTGTTCTAACAATTCCTAAGGTTGGGTTCAATACCCAAAAGAAAGGAGTTTGAAACAATAATTGTAAATAAAAGTAAAAGAAAGGAATTGATTTGCTTTTAAGATTTAGAGATCTAGGGGTCTTTGGTCTACAATTCCTTGCTAACTCTATTAATTCGGTATTTGTTTGAATTCATGTATGATTTGATGAGGTTTCTAACCTAATATGTTATTAAGGGTTACTTTCGTAAATTAATAACATGCCTAGGTAACTCGAACTTCTCAATGAAGTTCCCCACCCTAGCTACCTAGACCTATAAGCTCTTGTTAGTCTCTCCTCTCCTCAAATATTGGTACTTCGCAATTAAGTCCATCATACCAATACCCGATTTGAATTGAGATGTCCTAATTAGGGTTTGACTTCACGATTAGGTTCTTCACCAAATTCCTAACCTTAATTTCTATATTTTCGGCTTAGATTAAATTGGTTACAATCTTAACCTAAACCTAAGGTATTTGCATTCATAATTTGGTACTATCCTATTGATCACAGTCAATTTTGGTTCTTTCGAATTCAAAACGGGATACTACAATTCAAGTACTAATTATGTAATTAACACAAATTATTAAATCACAGAAATTAACATCAAATCTCATAAAACAATCATAATAAAAACAAATAACCGAATAAAATAGAATTAAACAAGTTCATGCATTGACCTAAACCCCTAGAGAGAGATCTACTCCCTCATGGAGAGATCCATTACAAAAGTTGGCAAAAGTAAGAAGAAATGAAATAAAGAAATGATTACACCCTTTATTTGATCAAAGCCCTCAATCTTGCCGACTTCTTGCTCAGGAAACCCTTCTTCTCCTTGCTTGAAAGCTTTCCTTTTTCTCCAGAATTTATCGCTAAGAATTGTGTGTGTGTGTAGAGAGATAATGAAAGAATCCGGGATCCTGAATAGAGATTGAACACCCCATTTTATAGCCAAAGACCATGCCCAATTAAGAGCCTAGAAAGTGGAGTTAGTGGGTGTTATATTTGGATTGTTTCCCAGGATTCCCTGTCCACATTTAACTATAACACACGTCCATGAAGTACCAAAAATAGAACCCGTGTTGAAACTGTGTAAATTTGGCATTTCTGCGGCTCCAGTGCGGATGGCCTATCCGCACTGCGGGTGGTCTCATCCGCATTGGCTCTAAGTTTCCTTATTTAACTTGTGCAAATTAGTTGAATGCGGATGACAGTGCGGATGGCTGATCCGCACTGCGGGTGGAATCTGCTTTTCAAACATGTTCTGAAATCGGCTAAGTATTGAGTGCGGCTGGGCTCATCCGCACTGCGGGTGGAACTTCATCCGCACTAGGCTCGGGAAAATTCCTGCGCAGCGCTTGGATGTTGGAAATGCGACTAAGTCCTCAGTGCGGCTGGTCTGACCCGCACTGCGGATGATTTGATCCGCACTGGTGGGTATTTTCGCCATTTTTCATCATTTCCTGCAATGAAAAGCCAAACAACCGTAGTAACTTGATTCTAGGTATATTTAAATCACTTTATATTAAAAATACAAGATATTTGGGGTTATTTTTATAATAAAACCTAGATTAAATGTGTATATAATTTATGCTTATCAAAAGACAAAAGCTAATATTTATCTCAGATTAAAAAAATATATAGCATACTACATGTTTAGATTTTTATAGTTTATCAAAGTGAGGGTTGAATACTTGTTCCTGTCAGAATAGACAATGTGGTACTTGCTTAGAACTGGTATTTTGGTGCATCGAACATTTGTTCAGGCTTGAACGATGCAATTCACAATTTAAACCAAAATAACTAATTCATGTCATAATTTTGAGATTTTATCTTGATTTTGCGACATAATATTTTTTGAAATATGTTTTTCTCACCCTGTATATTTTTTAGATTTTATCTTAATTTTGCGAGGTGATACATAGTACTAGAGTTTATCTTAAATCCGTAGATAGAAAACCGTCAATAATAATCATCATTAACGTGGATATAATTATATTTAAAGTATCTTTCATAATATTTTCATGCTGAATTTTGTTCAACCTATAGTGCACATCTTTAGTTCGAAACTAGGCAATAAAAATGATACTTATCGAAAAAAAAAAAAATTTGATTGCAGAGCATACCTCATTTTGCAAATGCATGGAGATAACATTCTTCATTTGTCTTGGGTTTTCCAACTTGCTTTTGGTGCAATCACATTTTTTTTTATTGTCAAGATTATGCAATTTGGGGTGTCTACAATGCCAATACCAGAAAAATTAGATTTTTGTTGCCTAAATATGCATTATACTCATCATCAAAATCATTATCATTGTTATCATTATTATTACTGTCATCAAATAAACAAGAAGACAGATCTATAGTACAGAAAATTATGTATTATTAGTACTATGGCCTCACTTTACTATTTCAATTGAACCACTTATTAATTAATCTGTTTCAATTCTGAAAGAAACAATATATGCACGAGCTCATTAACCTTCAATAAAGCTACTAGTAAGCAGTTTATGTAAGCATTATTTCACAAACGAAAACTTCACTCTTATAAATTACTCACTGTCTTGTAGATTTATGAAATGTGTCTACTGGAACAGTGCGACAACCTGGCCCACCACAAAGATACTATGATATGACAACCTATACAACATTATTTGGCCTCCCTTTCAGCTGAACCAATAATGTAAAATACCCACTGTTTTGTGAAACCATGAAACAAACCCTGTCCCTCTCTATGTTTAGATCACTTATGTAATGAAATCAACTTTAATTTGTATAGATCTCACTCATCAGATAGTCACTGATAGGAGATGGATGTACAATAGTCAACCAAATTCGGGAGGAAGTCTTGAATCATACTACGTTTGAGTTTTGATTTGAATTAATTTCGAATCAAACCTGATTTGATTCGTTTTAATTCGAATTAATTTTGAATTGAATTAAACTTGAATCAAATCCGAATCGAATCACGAACTATAAATTTTTTTTTTGTTAGCCCTACATACATGCATGATACAGCTTATGAATATAACATGTGTTAATGCTCAAATTAAATGGCTAAATGCAAATTAAAATATTAAAAACTTGCAATTTTTTTTTTATAAAATTCGCAATTCAATTTTATTAAGGTAACTTTTTTATTTATTTGTAAATATTTGAATGACTTCAAACAGGACCGGTCGGAACTTAATTGATCTCGAGAATGCCGAAGAGCTGGTAAGATCTCAATATTTAGACATGGATTTGCCGAACCGTGTCAAAAATTTGAGATGAAGAACCGGGTCTAGAAATTTAGCACAAATCGGACCGTATCCGACTCATTATTATCCATATCTATATAATAACAGGTGTAAAGTCTTCTGAATATTAAATAGTTGTCTAGCTAGAGTTAAAAAAAGAGTATTGTGGTTAACATATCGTAATTTTAGTTATATATCGTATTTTGTTATGATTAAGTCAATTTTTCATGTACCATACTATACTGTGATTACAATATTGAGAGATGGTTACAGTACGTAAATAGTCACACCGTACTCAAACATACCGTGACCATTTGACCATTTGATAAAGATCTAACAATTATAATTATACATGACTCACATGACTATGTGCCATACCGTGACCAAATCTTTCACGTGGTGTATTTGGCCATGTCAATTTTTTAAGAGGAGCGTTCAAATGCCCCCATGTTTTTGTGCCTCCATCTCTCTTCATCATTTTCAAAGTTCAAACAGTCGATCCGAACCGTTCAACCTAACCTCTATACTAACCTATCTAAGAAAATAGTAAAAAAAATTCTAAAAATATAAAATTTGGTCTTTAAACTTTGAAAATGCTGGAGAGAGATAGAGGCATGATGGAGGCATTTGAACCCTCCTCATTTTTTAAAAGATAGTTACAACCTATGTTACTCTCTGATACTTTAGTTTAGGCACCGTATTCATATCGGATACCAATACGCATCTGATACGGCCAACAATACATATTTGATACGGCGTATCCTTACTTAGTCGATACAGTTGCCGATACTCTGTTGACACGTCTAGATACAGCTGGATACGGAGAGGATACGCCTCGAGGCGCTTCTGATTTGTCCTGTGAACCACGTGTGTACCGAACTGCTCCCTCCATTCACGTGTGGACCGAACTGCTGTGTGCACCGCGTGTGGACCAGCGAAATTTCTTGCCTCCCAGCGGAATTCTAACCCTTCATCTAAGGATACCAAACCTGCGCCTTTACCACTGCAATAGAAGAGCTTTATTGTTATTCAGTATTAACTTTTATATATATAACTTATATTGAATACTTATTTAGAATTTTTGATATTTATTTTATATAATACAAGTGCTGAATTAATGATTTAATTAAAATAATATATAATAGGCCTATCGTATCTGAAATTTTTAAAATTTACCGTATCGCTGTATCCGTATCCATGCAACATAGGTTACAACACACAAATAGCTACAACACGGAACACACAAATCATAACATGTAACTGACACGCGTACTGTGTCGTTCCGTGCCGTAACCGTGATTAAACCGGCTCCACTGTGCTGTTTTTTCCACTCTAGTTGTGTCACTTAAAAGGACTCTGCATCCTCTGCCTCCGGGAGGCAGGAATTTCCTACCCCCTCAGTCACTGCGTGTGGAGCTAGTTATTGTTAAAGGAAGACGATCACTTTTAATTTTTGAAATGAGAGTCCACATCGAACCCACAAGTTAGAATCCAAAACTATGCTGCTGCTTGGTAGTTCGGCACTTCGGCCCCAATTAATTACTTGCCTATTTGTAATGCGAGTGACAATATGCGCCTAATGACATTGTCAAACATCAGTAAATTTGCTATCTGTTCACACTTGTTCACAAATAGTGGATTCGGAGATATGAATAATGAATGATGCTTTGTTTTACACGGCGTGGTTTAGGTCAAAGTGCCGAGTCTCTAAGTTTAATTTTGAGTTTATAGATCTACATTCAAATCAGGTATACTTAATTATTTTTATAATTAAAAAAAAAATTTAATTTTAATTTTATATATTGATTTTTCTTTTGTTTTCATATAGTTGAATTCTCTTCATAAAATACTTAACGGGTGCTTATAATTTAATAGTTACAATTTTACTTTGTGATTATTAAATTTATTTTCAAATTTTAACTACAATACATTATATTTTACTTTTTCACTCCTCTCCCAATATAGATTTAAAAGTTTAATCTAATAATTTTTTTGAGTAAAGATAAAAAATCAAGTCATTTAACTATTTAATATTTACAAGAAGTTTTATCCATTTGACTTTTAACCCTGTAACATTTCTTATCGTGCGAAGCGACCTCGTGGGAAATGCACTGTGGTCTAGCACTGACTGGCACTCTTAGATTAGCGTAGTGTTTGGTAAACGGGCCGGGTCGGGCGGTCCGGGTAAAACCCGGGCACGAGCACGGGTAGCCACAGTCACGGGCAAAACGGGCCAGGCATCACGGGTTTTTTTCTCAAAAATTCTGCCCTGCCCGTTTAATACCCGTGCCCGTCACGGGTTCGGGGGCAGGACGGTCCAGGTACGGGGGGCCGGGCGGTCCGGTCCGGTCCGGGTCCGGATCCGGTTTTTTTTTCTTCTGTTAAAAAAAATAGAAATACAAAAAAACAGAAATAAAATTCAGAAATAAGAAAAACAGAAATAAAAAATAGAAATAAGAAAAACAGAAATAAAAAAACAGAAATAAGAAAAATAGAAATAAAAAACAGAAATAAAAAAACAGAATTTAAAAAACAGAAATAAAAAACAGAAATAAGAAAAACAAAATTTTAAAAACAGAAATAAGAAAAACAGAAATAAGAAAAACAAAATTTTAAAAACAGAAATTAAAAAACAATATTTAAAAAACAGAAATGGGAGGAATTTGGGTTTAAATTTTGAATTTTAGACCAAAAGTAAAAAAAAAAAAAAAATCTGCCACGGGCACGGGCGCACGGGTTCACGGGTGTCACGGGTATGAGTTACGGGTACGGGGGTCCGGGTTCTCACGGGTATTTTTCCAAAAAACCGGGTCCGGCTCATTTAATACCCGTGCCCTTGTACCCGTGTACCCGTGCATACCCGTGGCACGGGCACGGTCCGGTCCAGGCACGGTCATGGGCGGACCAGTCCGGGTTGAGCCCCCGGGAGCATTTACCAAACACTAGATTAGCGGTCCTTTTATATGGTTGGGGGTTGGGGGGAAATTACAGATTTTAGAGGGGTGTTTATGCATAGTTGAAAGGATGGTGGGTTTTGGATTCTAATTTTTGGGATCCAGGTAGCTGCTTTAGCTGTTCTTTGAGTTACCTGTAGACTCTGTGATACACCCATCGCGGTTGTTATTTTTTCCTTTTTAGTACAATATATCCCTGGCAGCCACTGCCAGGGTTTTTTCAAAAAAAAAAAAACATTTCTTATCGTGTATGGAGAGCAGGACAAGTTTCTCAACAAGACAGAGCATGCATATTTTACTATTTATATAATTTCCACATATTCAAATGCGACAGTACCTTTTAAATTTAGCGATTGCTATTTAAGAATTAATTGTATCATTTATTTTTACAAGTTTCTTATCGTATATGGTGGTCTCTTCCTGTGCCACCAAAAATTAAAGTCTTTATGTGACTGCTTACCAAAATAAAATATTGACTAAAGATAATTTAACTCATAAGGTTTGGTTGAGTAATCACAAATGTCAGTTTTGCCTTGATGAGGAACAATAGATCATCTTTTTCTCAAATTTGTTAAATCTAGACAAGTTTTATTTTGATTAGGTAATCTAACTAATTTCTTGGCTGGCTGGGATACTTTCCATGATATACTAGATTTTGGTTTTGCATTACTTGCTCCAACAAAAAAACACTTCTTGATCACTCTCAGTGCCTTTGCTTAGATTATTTGGAATGTCAGAAATATTGTGTTTTCAACATACCTCTATAGCCAAGGGCGGAACCAAGGCCAGGGCCCTGGTCCCCTCTTGACTAATCGTGTTATGTGTAGTGATACACTAGATTTAACAAGATACACTCCGCAATGGCCCTCTTGATGGCACTCTAGCCCTCCCTTGGTCCCCCCCTGGATGGCACTCTGGCGACTAGGCTCCGTGACGAGGCGATGAGGCAACTGGGCTCCACGACTGAGGCCTCCCTATCGATCATTCCTGATTCCGCCACTGCCTATAGCAACAATTAGATCTTTTGTTTCTAATATTGTTCACTTTGCTTGGATTATTGGACAGGTACCCTACCAGAGGCTGAGCAACAAGAGAGAGCTGCTTGCTTACCAGCAACAATGGATGACATACCCTTGCAGGAGTGGGACCCTGAGATGGTATGCCAGATTATAGATTTGGACAATGAGAAAGAGACTACTAGTTAAAGTGTCTATTAAATCCCTTGCTTTTGTTAATGTCCTGTGTGGCCTCTACTGAAGTTCTTTTAGATAGGCTTGTTTAGCCTTATTCTTTTGATGTTTTGTTGAATGCTAGTTCCTTTTGTTATGTTGTCTTTGGTACTTTGAACACTTAAGTAGGTTGCAAGTTACTTTGTTTCTATATGAACGGGCTATATGCCTTATTATTATTTTTTTTTAAATACCACGAAATTTTTTTTTCTATTTTTTGTTTTTTTTTATTGTACCGAATCATTCCTAAATTATACACGATTCACAAAATTTTGATCCGTTGAACTGAACCTAAACTTTTTGTTTGTCACTATGCTCCCAATAATCACTAATGAGTATGGCTAGTATAACATCAGTGTTATTTTAGTATATATAACACCAACTCCAAAACCTATCAAATCAATTTTAAACGGAGAATCCAAACCATTCAAATCGATCTACTTCATTAGTTGTGCATTTTACATCAAAATTTATATTTTTCGAATTTATTTAGTACCAAATCAAGTGGTCAAATGTGCAAGTTATTAAAATAATTTTAATAACTTTATTTTTCCAATATTTTTACCGTTTGATTTGATACTAAAATAACTCGAAAATATAAAAAAAATTGTATGTAAACGCATCACTCATAAAGTAAATCGGTTTGAACGGTTTGTATTAGTCATTTGAAGTCTATTTAATTGATTTTGAAGTTAGTGTCATATGACACCAATGTTATACTAGTCAGACTCATCACTAATTTATTCATCAAGTAATCATAAAACTTTTTTTTAAAAATCTTTGCATAGACTATGAGTCGTAAGGAAAATCGAACTCTCGATTATCAAGTAATCAACAGTTTTAGAAGTATTTTTTAGCAAACTGTGCTATCCCTCTCTCAAATAATCATAAAACTAAATGGACCTGATTTTGCCTTTTGACATCGGTGCTTAACAGATCGATATGTAACTCGTGAAACTTCATTTTTTTGTGAAATTGGCGTATGGCCTAACACCACTTAACACACTTTATCAATTATCTATTTAATTAAGGGCCGCCAGCAAACAAAGCAATTCCACGTAAAAAATTATACTGCTGCTGCTGCGGCTGATGATGATGTCATTATTAATGAAATTTAAAAACATCAATTTTTATTTTCTCTCGAAATAAAAACAGAAAGAAACCTAAAAAAAGGAGTTGTGTTATGGGTATCGGACTAGATTTGATTTGATATCTGATCGGAGCCACTTGATTTGCTTTAAGATTCAGACAGCTTTGATTTACACAAAATTTTGAAGTAGTCTGCATGAATTTTAAAATTTTGAATATCACATGACAACCATCGGTTCTCACTCAAAGATTCACAAAGAATCTTAGTCGAATTTTGAACCTACAGCACACAAAGAACAATATTTACTTTTTAAAAACTGGATTAAATACTAATTCTTAGAAAAAGAAGGAATTCATTTATACTATTTTTTGGTGATACCGGATTATACTCTATATTTTTAAAGTTTAACATAATGGATATATTAAAATGTGCTTGCAGATCAAATTTTACATTTTTAATTTTTTTTTTTTACTATTTATCAATGATTTAAATAGCGTTTATCGCATAATAGCGGCCGGGTTAAAAAAATTGCGCTATACCCAAATAGCGGAGTTATAGCGCGCTATAGCGGCGCTATTTGGACATAGCGCCATAGCTTTTTTGGGAGAAAAACGCTATAGCGCGCTATTTAAAACATTGCTATTTATTAAGATGGGTACAAAAATTCAATTGTCTGAAAACAATGATTTTCATTGTAAAATACTTAATAAATAGTAAAAAAAAATTCAAAAAAACGTAAAATTTGATCTGCAAACACATTTTTCAAAATTCATCATGTTAAATAATTTGAATCGACTGTTTGAAGTTTGAAAACTTAAAAACTGTAAATTGTAATCATGTGTCAAAAAAAAAAAAAAAACAATGCAAGTGGATCTCTTATCAACTAAATCATATAAAATATAAATTGAAACATTATTAAATTTCTCTCTAAACTGTGCCGAGAAATTAAACTTTACCACATCGATTGATCCAATCCGTTATTGTACTGCTCATATGAACTTGCTAAAATTTAATCTAAGCAATGGCCATGTGAGTCATCTGCCACCAAACGATCGATGATAGTCGCCTCAGTGTACACAAACTTTATTACTTAATTGATATAAAAAAAAAAAAAAAAACTTTATTACTTAATTAAAGATAACGCCAATTAAAACTCTTACTTCTAATAACAAAAACATAAATTACAAGGAAGTTTCTTACACGCATGCGTTGATTAACTGATTTTTTAATTTCTGGGGTGCTTTATGTTGGTCATTATTTGTTAGTTCGAATCATTATATATACGCAATCACCGTACACACATTATATAATAATGGTCGTTTTATAGCTGTCGATTCGTGAAGATCTGTTGAATATAATTAATGTGTATTATTAAATTTCTTTTGGAATAAATTAATTAAGCTTGTTGTTTTAGAGTTGCTATATATTAATTGCGTTAATCATGACATAATTATAGTCTAACTAAAATGTACAACGATGGGTATCTCCAAGTAAAATTTTGTGCAGATTGATTTTTTTTGTCTTTTCAAGTATGTACGTAAAAGAATATTTAATTATGAACAAAGTTTTAGAATCTCAAATTCATTTATACATTATATTTCAATGACTTCAGATGCGGGTCTATATGTATGTCAGAAGTGCTAAGCCACCTCAATAATTTTAATTTTTTAATTATCTATATTAAAATTTAATTAATTTTTTTTAAGCTTTTATATAGTATAGGTCCTCATAAAATAATAAACGTCTACTTGTAATCTGGTGGTATATGTATCTATTTAGTATTAGTAAGGTTATAGGTGAAATACGCACTAATCACATTTTTTTTTTACCTTTTTCATATATTATGGATATTATAAATTAGTCCCTTTATTTAAATTTTCTAATTCCACTCCTGAATGAACTTAAATTATTTTTAAAAGAAAACTTAAGTCCGTCGTCATCTTCCTAGAAATTGCTATTTAACACATGAATTGCTTAATTTGCATAATTTAATCAGGCAATAGGCAAATAAATCTGAAGGAAGAAAGCAATTAAAAAAGCTCCACCTTTATTACAAAGTAGCATTAATTAGCAATTAATCATCAACCAATCAAGCATTTACAATGTGGACCCACGTACAATACCCGGCTTGATGGCCTTTATATAACCATGCAAAAACCAATCGCCATTTATCATATCACAAAACAGATCCACATATATCCATCTCTTGACAAAACCAAATTAAAATGGGAGCAGAAGCAATTAAACCAAGAGTAATTCTGGTTCCCTTTCCTGCACAAGGCCATCTAACTCCGATGCTACACCTGGCACATGCGATCGAATCACGCGGTTTCATCCCCACGATAGCCATCCCCGACTTCATACACCGGCGTATCACCAAACATGCTAACCTCTTCTATTCATCAGTAGAGTTCATTTCTCTACCTAGCAAAGAGGGAGATGGTGTTAATGAGCCGAAGGATTTTGCGACGGTTGTTAGTGTTATGGAGAATTACATGCCGGATCGGTTTGAGAAGATATTGAAACGTTATCGGGCGGTAACATGTGTCGTAGTTGATTTGTTAGCTTCTTGGGCAATACCAGTGGCAACCCGGTGTGGTTTGCCGGTTGCGGGTTTCTGGCCCGCTATGATGGCAACTTATAGGATCATATCAGCTATACCAACCTTGATGCAGAAGAGGATCATATCTGAAAGTGGTATGTATATATATAACCCTTGCTTTTGTTATGGATATTATTTTATATAGATTGACTAATATGCTTTCAGTAGCAGTTCGGTCAAAGTACTATTGATTTAAATTTCAAAAAACAGAAATTCAAAATTTTGAACTAAGCAGCTCAGTAAATTAGTTGTATATTGAACTTGTACAATACCAATTTTCACTATTTTACTATTTTTTTATAATGATCAGATCACATGTCTCTGCTTGCTTTTTTCTTTTTAGCTGATGTGTTCTTAATTTCTGTTTCCTTAAGATTTTTCTTAGATTTCCAGAGAAAGAGATTTGAGTTAGTTGGTCCTCTTCTTTTATCTGATAATTAAAATTCATAAATAAATTTTCTCTCAAAGAAAAAAATGTTAACCATTTGTTGCATATGGTGAAATGGTCTTCGGAAATTATGTACAAAATAAAAGATAATTTTATGATCACGACCTTCTTGTATGTTTGCCCATGAAGCCACATCATTGCATGTATCAAAATGCAAGCAGAGTTTTAAATAATTATGTATAAAATACATATCGTGGTTCAGTTTGAATGCAAGGGATATGCAGAAGAAAAAATAATTATCAAGAAATTATTAGCAATTTTCAAAGTAGCTTAATAAATAGTAAAAAATTTCAAAAAAATATAAACAACTTAGTTTCACGGCTTCTCTCTCTTTGTATATATATATTGTCCCTAGAATATTTGATTATAATAGTTGAAATCCAACTGCGGAGAAGAGCTGGTCGCAACGTTTCAATTGACTCCCCCCCCCCCCCCCCCCCCCCCCCGGTTTCCCTCCCTAGTTTCTAAATGTTTAATTTGTAATTTGGATTAAATTTAGAGTTAAAATAAAAATATATTTTTTGAATTATAATTGATAATTAAAATTGTAGGTTAGAGAATACAAAAGTACAAGTTAGAGTATTATAAAATATAAGTTAAAAGTATTATTTTTTATTGAGTGTCCAATTAGTTAATAGTTCCAAATCCGATTTGATATTTTTTTGTCCCTATCAAAAATCCTGAGTCAGCCCAATTGGTTAGTTTTCTCTTTTTTGTTTTTTTTTTTAAATAACGGCTCCATTGAATGTTGACCTAAACCCTATTATGAACGTGCATTAGCTTTCTTTTAAAATTAATGAAAACGTGCATGAACAACTGAGCATGTGCATTTAAAGTACAGCTGGTAGGCAAATGAATAAAGGATTGAATCATTAATTAATTGCTATCAAAAAAATATTATTATACAACGAATAATTAAACGTGATTTTGTGAATAATTATATGTCTGTATTAATTTTTATAAAATACATACAATTAGTTTGAGATAATATAATATATCTGTATTATACTATTATCTAAACATATAGAAAATGAAAAGGTGATTTGATTTTTTATTTATTTATTACAAATAAGTCCCATCTTGAGCTGTTCCAATGTTCCATATATGTACACAACTAAAATAGCTTCTGTATATTAATTTTAAAACAAAATGTACAAAAATAACCATTAACATTTAATTTATATTTTAGACAATCATCACAAAGCTCAGTCGTCGTTAGCTTGATATAATACTATTTGTGACATTTGGACTATGACTAATTAGTCCTGTTGACAGCGAATTTTTACATTACTGGATGATGACAGGGAAGAAGCCTGGTGTGAACAAGGGGAAAAGTTGTGAATTAGTGGGAAGAAAGAAATCAGAGGCGCAATAGATGTATTTTTGTAGAAATAAAAAAAATATATGTATATATCAGGAAATATATTGATAGTTATTTTTCTCAAAAAATAGTAAGAAATGTATCAGTAGTTCAGTTCAGTCATCCTCACGACTAAATCAATGAGTTGATCCATTCTTTGTCACATCTTTCTTCCTTCTCTTATTTGAGTGGACCGTACTATTGATTCAGTCACGCCAAGAGAGGTGAACCAAATCAATAGTTCAGTCCAAGATAAGAACATAATATGTGTGGCCTGTCATATGAAGATTGTGAACGGAACGCTATTCTCTATGGGGCTTTTAATCTGGTTCGTTCGTTTTAATTGGACGAATCAGATCAGATCTCAAAATTTAGACTTCTCTGATCTGGTCCGTCCGAGCAAAACGAACGGATCAAATTAAAAACTCCGCAGAGAATACTCTCCCGATTGTGAACAAGGGTGGACCGAATCATTTGGTGCTTGCTATTTTTGGAGAAAAAAATAACTATAGTATAGATTGTTTGATGAAAAGAAAAACTATGGATTTTTTCCAATTAAAAATCTTATTATTTCCAATTAATTACTTGTTGGTACCCTATCCGTCCGACAAGCGCATACCGTTATTTACAACACTGGTGCGAACTGTAGTGTCCTTTAATACTGATCTTAGAGAGTTGCTCCTTATAATTTCCCTGTGAACAGAGTTGATCAACGAATAGTTGGCCTTATTATTTATATAAATCACGCTATATCCAGTAATTCAACACTTAACGATGTAATTAAGCACGGAAAGAAATAAATAACGATGTTAATGCACTTGAATTTTTGCAGGGATTCCTCTGTGTGATGAAGATACAGAATCTTTTACTGAGATTAAATTGCTCAGTCAATTACCAGTAAAACTAACGACCAAGGATTTGCCGTGGCTGGTCGGTGATTCTGCTTCCTGCAAGTCCAGATTTCATTTCTGGTTAAAGATCATTGATCGAGTAAGAACATTGAAATTCATCTTGAACAATTCATTTCCTGGCGAGGATGGTAAAATTGACGAGCATTTCGAAAATTATACTAGAAATTCCCCACAAGTACTTCAAGTGGGACCCTTATTGAAGTACAACAACTCAAAGTGCACCAATCTGACAATGTGGGAGATCGACTTGACATGTATCAAGTGGTTAGATTCACAACCAGAGAAATCGGTGATATATGTGTCTTTTGGGAGTTGGGTCGGGCCTATCGGGTCTGATAGAATCAAGGAGCTAGCACTGGGTCTATCAAACTCTGAAAGGCCATTTTTGTGGGTTCTAAAGAAGGAAAAAGCATGGCAATGCGGACTACCTGAAGGATTCATCGATCGAATTAAGGGACGTGGAAAGATTGTAGAGTGGGCCCCACAAGAAGAGGTTTTGAAACACAAGTCTATAGGGTTGTATATAACACATTGCGGCTGGAACTCGACTATGGAGGCGATACAACAAGCGAAACCGCTATTGTGTTTTCCTATATCTGGAGATCAGTTCATAAATTGCTGTTATATAGTTAAGGTTTGGGGAATTGGGATCAAACTAGACTATATTGAACAAAATGTTGTGCAAGATTGTATAGAGAAGGCAATGGATGGAAGAGAAGGGAAGGAGATGTTGAAAAAGGTGATTCAATTGAGGAGAAATGTTATCGAGGGAATTGGAAGTGAGAAAGCTAGGAGTAATCTTACAACCTTTGTTGATTATTTAAGAAAGGCTTGAATTTGTTAGAACACTAGTTGCAGAAATCATTAAAGGTCTAAATAAGACTAAAGAAACAGAGTACATGATCTTAAAAATTACTTGTAACTTCTAGTTTTAATTATAAATAACTTTTATAGGATTAAAGAAACAGAGTACATGGTCGAAAAAATTACTTGTAACTTTTAATTTTTAATTATGAATAACTTTTATTTGGGTCCGTAGTTAATTTGCAGATTTCTTCGTTTTGTTTTCTTTGAATTATAACTTTTTCCATGAAATTTTTTATTGTGCAGATTTAATTGGTCAGTACCTACTATAGTTCCAATTGAAAAGGGTAATTCTTATGTCTGAATCTAATTTCGAAATGATATATATACTTCGGTGGTTTATTTTCTGAAAATATTCATACATTTATCCATAATAACTACATTAAAATTCGAATCAAATTTTGCTGAATTCATTGGTTTTAAAAAAGCCAGAGATGTCAGAACATCGAGGAGCATTGGACCCTTTTTTAAATTCAAAAATCAAGTCCTTTGATTCTTTTAGTGAATTATGACTATATTTATGCCTCAAATATTATTAAAATTTTCAAATAATATCCAATACATGCATGTCCTACTGTCCTTACATGCTAATAAATTTATTTATTTTTATGTATTTTGAAAATTCATTGTGTTTGTTGACAGGCTCATCAATTTATTTATTAAAAAAAAAACCGAAGAGATACATCACAAATAACGCATATAACTCTGTCCCAGACCCATCTTCTTATCAAAAAATTTCATTTTTTTTTCACAAGTGACCGTTCGTTAATATCTAACGATCTTGATCACACATGATTTGCATGACCACATATCATATCGTGTCGTGGGCAGACCAATTGGTGTCTCATGTCGTGTCATTTTTTTAGAGGATGATCATGGAATGTGAATATGGACACGTCAGTGAATTTGCGAGTCATGTGACGTGATGGTCAAGCGTGTCATGCCGTGCCATGACGTGTTCGATCACATCAGGACTATTTCACATTCTACTCACATGTAATAACATCTAAGTTCCTCAAATTTATGTAAATTATCTTTTGAAAAAATAAGTGAGGATTTTTCTATTGAACTTGCACTGTTTGATAATTTTGTTGCTAATAAGAAAAAGTAAACTGATAATTTGTTGCACTGAAGTTAACACATAACCATTTCAACAAAAGATATAAAAAAGGAAGTAGAAAAAATAACTTAATTATCAGTCTAAAAGATATGCAAAAGTTACTGAAGACTGGCATGATCCAAGTTACTGGTTCGTGGAAAGGATAAGGTAGTTATTCTTCCCAGCAACGATTCTCAATATCATACCTCATCAGGTAATTGAGAAGAATTGGCCATGAATTTTTGATCGGCGTGAGAGCACCTACACTATAGTAGACACAGTTACCCCTGAATCGATCAAAATCAGTAGCTCTGATAGTAAAGCCTCCTGATGAACTCCCCAAAAACAATGCCTGGTCAGCGAAATTGCTCATCTTCACCCAAACCGGATCACCATTCTCTAATTGATTTGATCGATATATCTCGAAGTGAAACTTAATAAGAGCTGCACCATTAGATAAACTAGTAACAATTCTCCTGACGACTCAACAAAATAATTTTGGTCATCTAAAAAATAGGGATCTGAAGTTCAGGAATCGGGATAAGGTATTGTCGACATGATTTCACAAGTAGTCGCATGGATGACCTCTGTGGCTCCAGTTTCTTCAACAACACAGTAATACATTCCTTTGTAGTATGCGATGGGACCCCTTTCAGTCAAGTTCTTTTCAATTGTGATTCACTTGCCCTTGCCATTCTGATACCATGCCAAATAATGTGTATTGGAATTTTTCACGCACCCGTAAACTGCCACGTGGTTTAAACCAATCATATTGCACAGGAAACAATAGTTATTAATGGGAGGAAGAATCACCTCGTTATTAGTAAGAGGATTGATAAGAGACCAGGAGACCGGATCGACAGTTCCAGCCAGGATGAGGTGCTCTATGGATCCGGTAAATCTCACGTGTTCTTTCTCAGGTAAACCGATTATCTCACCTTATGCATCAGGAAAAATAAATTTGTGTATTTCATCATAAGGAAGTGAGTAGAGTAAGAAGGAATTAGACCTGAGACCTAATAAACAGGGGAGTAGAGGGTGATGATCGGAAGCAGGGGTTGCAGAGCGCCAGTGCTTGCAAACCTTGCAAAATCGAACAAAATCAAAGAGGTCGCAGAGATTTCTGGAGATGAGACGAAGCAAATCTGGATTCAATCTGACCAATCTCTCTTTTCATGATCGCTCTTTTTATCTCGGTGAAGTAAATCCATGGAGATTCGCTCTACGGATTGCTAAGGGTTAAGGGCCTTGTTATATTTCTTCCTTTATAAGTAAATAACCTCCTTTATTAGGCTTTGCTGAATGCCTGAATTGGTTATCCCAAATTGCCTTTGAATCCCCGATTTTTTCTTTTAGATATATATGGATCCTCATACCGATCGATCTTATAATTTTTTTAATAAATTCATACTTACATTCTACTAGAATTAGGGACTATTCGGCTACTAGGTGGGAATGGGAATGGACTTCGGTTCGGATCCAATTTGAATGGCCGAAACACTGTGCGTGTGAGAAAAAAAATCACTTTAAGTGAATTTTTTTTTTCCCACGGATACATTGACAGCCGAACAAGCCCTTTGATTCGGAATCCGATACATTGACAACTCTATGCATAACGAATTGCTATGCAAAATAACTTCCTATGAACTGTCATGGCTGGTCATGTATTCTTGAAACCTGGAAATTGAGATTTCAATTCTGATCAAGGATTTTCACCTGAGCAAGAACCTCAAAACAATCCATCCTAAACAATTTGATTTCCCTCTATTTAAGCTAAAACTGGTAAATATTTATCATAAATGCTCCACAGCTCCACAAGTGATCCTATCAATGTTTATAACAAAAATTAAATCCGGCCTAACTTTATTTATCCTAGTGGAGATCATTTTGCTAGCGAAAAAAAAAAAAACCTTGTGCAGGTGGATCGTGCTTTCAACCTATTTTGTGCATTGATTCAAAAAATAAAAAAAATAAAAATTATTTTGAGCTGATTGGATTGTATTTGTAGGCCCAAATACAGTTAAAGGTCGTTAGGTATTCTTCTTTGAGATCTAATGGTTAATGGTTTTCTCAATTTGAGCTAACAACTTGACAGTAAAAGAAAGACTTTACTGGCTTAATTTGAGCTAACAACTTGATAGTAAGAGAAACACTTTACTGGGGTAAAGATATTGACAACGCAATTTTGGCTTCATACAACGCACATATATTTGAGTGAAAACAATGATGCATCGGATTTGTGCGTTGCATGGCGTTGCATGAAATCAAAACTGCTCTGTCAATATTTTGACTCGACTACTTCAGCCAATGTGCTAATCCAATGGTGTTTGAAATACCATGTTGAGCATCCTTAATTTTAAGATCCTTATCCAAAAAAGTTAATACCACTAAGTAGCACACTTGTTTGCTTTTTTTTTTTTGGGAATAAAGTGGGTATGACCCACCTTTTTTTATTAGTTGAAACAAATAGTAGTTCTTACAAAAGCAATGGATAAATCCATTGGATACAGAATATTACCAAAAACAGAACATGCCCATAAGAGATCTAAAGAATTACTTAGGTATCTAATCAGCAAGAAGTAAGAAAGTAGCATATTAGAAAACCTAACTAATAGAGAGCTAGACAAAACACGCAACTTAACAAAGTATAATATCAATTATTACAATTAGGACAATCCCAATAAATTACATTTGTCTGCTAACTGAAGTACAATTTCTGCTATGAAATCTGAAAGAAATAAAATTGGTACCAAAAAATAAAAATACATGTTAATTACGCAACAAGTGATGCCAAGGAGGAAAAAAAAATCAGCTTATCTCCTGTAATAAAATTGCCCTTAATTCCATTTTTTTCTCTTGGTTATCAGCATAATCAGTTGAAAAGGAAGCTGCAGCATAAGAAGTCACAGATACTATTGCAACACTGATAGAAACCAGTACAGCTGCAATATAAAGTAATATCCAATCAGTCATAACTCAACCCTTTTAGAAATATTTGCTTATTTTTCTTCAATTGAAACCAAACATATCAGTAATTAAGTAAAAGAAAATTAAAAAAAGGGCCAAAGCCACCCAAAATTTTAACAGGAAAAAAAAATTGGTTGATTTTTTCATGATTTCTCTAGTTGCTCTGTGAAGTTCCAACAGAAATTCAGATGATTTGAAATCAAGAAAAAAAGAAGATCAAAGAAACAGATTTTTGTAAATTAGAAACTTGTTATTAGAAAGAAAGAAGAACATTAAACAGAAAAGATACTTTCCATTTATCCGTTACTTTGTCTTGAAAATCTTCATTTCTGGACATTCCTTGAGAAGAAGGTGGCTCCATCTTTATCTCAGTCGCTTCCCAGTTCTCTCTATTTTATTCCTTTGTGTCTGTTTTGTATTTTTGGTCTTTCTTATCAAAGCCGTATGCAGATTCCTTTTTGTGTCTTTTTTTTTTTTTTTTGAGAGAAAAGTCCGTAGGCGTATTCATTTTTGTATCTCAGTCGCTTCTTTTAATGCTTTGCCCCATGTTTGGTTGTCATTTAGAGAGTGGAATAAGAAGTTTAGATTTTGTTATTCTATCAAATGGGCATTAATTGAGTCAAATTAAGATGGTACAAGCTGATTTTTAGGTCTGTCTAAATTAAACCACTTCACATAGTAGTTTAATTTTATGGCATGTTGTGGCCTAACTTGATAAAGTATCTATGTAAAAAAATAGTAAAAAATTCTAAAAAATATAAATTTGGTCTGTAAGAATATTTTATTATGAATATCATGTTGAGGGGTTTGAAACGATTGTTCGCACTTTGAAAACGAAAATAAAGAATATGGAGCATATTGGAGTACAAAATCATGATGCATTTGATTGTTTATTAGAATCATGTATGAATTTTGTAAAGGGTCTATCTTACTTATTGAATTCACTTTTGAATTTTGCACAATCAGAATGCGAAATATGTTAAGAATACTTATCATTCTAATATAATAAATATAATTTAAGTTGCTTCAAAGCTATTTGTATCACGTATACATAAACTTTAAAAATATTAAATCATAATTATTCATATAAATTAGTTTAACTAGATTTAAAAATATAAACTAGTTATATTTACTCGTGTTATGTATGCATTTTACTATTGTTCATACAATGCACATATATTTGAGTGAAAACAATGATGCATCGGATTTGTGCGTTGCATGGCGTTGCATGAAATAAAAAATGCTCTGTCAATATTTTGACTTGACTACTTCAGCCAATGTGCTAATCCAATGGTGTTTGAAATACCATGTTGAGCATCCTTAATTTTAAGATCCTTTTCCAAAAAAGTTAATACCACTAAGTAGTACACTTGTTTGCTTTTTTTTTTTTTTTTTGAAAAAAGTGGGTATGACCCACCTATTTCATTTGAACAAATAGTAGTTCTTACAAAAGCAATGGATAAATCTATTGGATACAGAATATTACCAAAAACAGAACATGCCCACAAGAGATCTAAAGGATCATCTTAGGTATCTAATCAGCAAGTAGTAAAAAAGTAGCATATTAGAAAACCTAACTAACAGGGAGTAAGACAAAACACGCAACTTAACAAAGTACAATATCAATTATTACAATTAGGACAATCCCAATGAAGTACATTTGTTTGCTAACTGAAGTACAATTTCTGCTATGAAATCTAAAAGAAATAAAATTGGTACCAAAAAAAAAATACATGTTAATTACGCAACAAGTGATCCCAAGGAGAAAAAAAAATCAGCTTATCTCCTGTAATAAAATTGCCCTTAATTCCATTTTTTTCTCTTGGTTATCAGCATAATCAGTTGAAAAGGAAGCTGCAGCATAAGAAGTCACAGATACTATTGCAACACTCATAGAAACCAGTACAGCTGCAATATAAAGTAATATCCAATCAGTCATAACTCAACCCTTTTAGAAGTATTTGCTGATTTATCTTCAATTGAAACCAAACATATCAGTAATTAAGTAAAAGAAAATTAAAAAAAGGGCCTAAACCACCCAAAATTTTAACAGGAAAAAAAAATTGGTTGATTTTTTCATGATTTCTCTAGTTGCTCTGTGAAGTTCTAACAGAAATTCAGATGATTTGAAATCAAGAAAAAAAGAAGATCAAAGAAACAGATTTTTGTAAATTAGAAACTTTGTTATTAGAAAGAAAGTAGAAGAATACTTTCCATTCATCGGTGACTTTGTCTTGAAAATCTTCATTTCTGGACATCCCTTGAGAAGAAGGTGGCTCCATCTTTATCTCTGTCGCTTCTCAGTTCTCTCTATTTTATTCCTTTGTGTCTGTTTTTTTTTTTTTTGTCTTTCTTATCAAAGCCCGTCGCTTCTCAGTTCTCTCTAATTTATTCCTTCGTGTCTTTCTTATCAAAGCCCGTAGGCAGATTCCTTTTTGTCTCTGTTTTTTTTTTTTTTTTTTTTTAGGGAAAAGCCCGTAGCCGTATTCCTTTCTGTGTCTCATCGCTTCTTTTAATGCTTTGCCTTATGGCACAGAAGAAGTTTAGGTTTCGTTATTTCATCAAACGATTAATTAAGTAAGATTAAGATGGTATGAGTCGATTTTTAGACTGATTTAAATTAAACTATCTCAGATAGTGATTTAATTTGATGACACGTCGTGGTCTAACTTGAATTATTATAATAATATTTTATTTGTATATAATTAGGATATTATTATTAATAACTATATTAGTATATATAATTATATAAGAGGAAGGATCAAGTTACAATAATTTTTGAGTTACAACAAGTTACTACAACTATTTTCTATATTTTCAAAGTTCAAACCGTTAGATGTGATCTCTACAATAAAATGTGCTTGGAGACCAAATTTTACATTTTTGAAATTTGATTACTATTTATTAAGATGGGTACAAAATTCAATGGTCTGAATTTGACTAGTTTTTGTACCCATCTTAACAAATAGTAAAAAAATTTCAAAAAATGTAAAATTTGGTCTCCACGCACATTTTATTGTAGAGATCACATCTAATGGTTTGGATCGACAATTTAAACTTTAAAAATGTAGAAAATTGTCACACCCCGAGGCCCACGAGGCATGACAGATGCTCCTGCCGTAGGCATACGGTTGCCCGTATACCTACTAGGCAATTACGATATGATAGAAAGTAAAACATAACGCGCAAACAAAACCAATAAATAACATAAACAGATCACAAATCCCAGCTGGTCAGGTTACAGTATACAAAACCCGTATCTCGATGGATACGCATCACAAAATGACATAGAGAATATATATATATATAACCAAAACATAACTATATACATAATCTCTAATGTCACAATACCAAACAAGCTAGGTAGCGGTGAAACCAGGGCCTACCGACCTCGTGCCTCTCCCGGATCAGCCGAACCAGCACCTGAAAAATTTACCCAAAAGAGGGGATGAGAAATAAATTCTCAGTGCGATAAATTGCCACAAATCGTTCCTGGACTTGCAATCACAGATTATATTCAGAAATAAAACACAAATAAAGCTCCTATCAGTTTATAACCATATATAAACAAGAATGCATAAATCCAACAACATACATCCAAATGAAATCATAATTCAGAATTGTCAAGATGAAATTCAATCACACAATATTTGGTTTAACTCGGTTTCAGAACACTGGGCATCAAAGTCCCTGCAGAGACTTTGACAAATCCGATTTCACCCCCTGGGTAACGTCATCACGGTGGATAACAATAATACCATATCCACCAACCAATGGTGATATGAAGCACGGTGACTTTAATTCCAAAATCAGATCATTCAGATCAACACAATTAATAACCATACCAGCATGCAAATCAATCAGATAAAACAATTCAAGTTTCACTTTATTTGGGCAATGCAATGCATATGCAACACAATCCGACAATGCAATTCAATCAATAATCAACATGTCAATCGAAACACAGTTTAATTCTGAATATAAAATATCAAACAAGTCCAGAAACCCTGCACCTGTTTAGGACGATCAAGATTCGCCCTTATGTCTCAGACGTCTCGAGAGATTCCGTAAAATCTTGCTCAACCGAGCCTACACTTATGTTAACATATATACTTAATTCAATATTTGTTCGACGATTAATATGCTTACTTGAGTGATATTATTTTCTATATATTTTCCTTAAGATAATCCATTTTGGAATAAATGATCAAGCCTTTCTCAATAAATATTAAGTCTTTTGAAGTCAATATTAGCACTTTATCAAAATATTATGACTTTGTTTAATTATCACCATACACAATAAATATTAAGCCTTTCGGAGACAATATTAGCACTTCCTCAAAAATATTATGACTTTGTTTAATTATCACCATACACAATAAATATTGAGCCTTTCGGAGACAATATTAGCACTTCCTCAAAAATATTATGACTTTGTTTTATTATCAAACCCTAATTCCAGAATTTCAAGGTTTTAATCCATTAAACAAGAATCGATAAATTCCACGAGTTATGATTTACTCCATTAAACCCTAATTCGAGTTTCAAACGAAAATTCGACAAATCGAGAAAATTAGGGTTTCAAGAAGAATTAAGAGAGTTACAGATATACCAAATTGAGAGTTTGAAAGGATTGATAACTTGGTTCTGATCTCGAATCTCCGGACAGTTCGATCAATCTCGCGGCAATTAAGCTCTACCTTTCTCTCTTTCTTTTCTTTTCCTTGCGCACACACACCCACACTCATGCATACCAGAAATAAAATGGTTTCGGAAGAGAAGGAAAAAGGGTTTTGATAAGTTTTGGTTCTTTTGCAATTAAGCCCCTCCAATTTGCTAATATTACATAGTTGATGAATGTTGCATATAAACCCTCTTATATATATATATTTTTTTATTAGTTAAATTTTTATTATAACGTAACAAAAATAGTTATGGTAACTTGTTGTAACTCAAAAATTGTTATAACTTGATCCCTCCTCATTATATAATTAATATCTTATATTGTTAATATATTAAATAACTATTATAATAATATTATATAATTAATATCATTTTATTAATAATTATTATTAAAAATTATTATGTTATATTGTTAATATATTAAATTGTTATTATTATAATATTATAATATATTATAGTTATTATTAATATATTAATATTATGTAATTAGTATCTTATTAACAATATATAACTATATAATTAATATGTTATAATGTTAATATATTAAATAATTATTACAATAATATTATAATATATTATAGTTATTATTAATATATTAATATTATATAACTAATATCTTATTAATAAAATAATTATTTTAATAATATTATATAATTAGTATTTTATTATTAATAATTATTAATATATAATTATATAATTAATGTTTTATATTATTAATATATTAACTAAATTTTATAAAAGTATTATAATATATTATAGTTATTATTAATATATTAATATTATATAATAAGTATCTTATTATAAACTTTAGTCCATTAACTTTAACTAAACAAGGAATATTTGAAGCTATGATTTAACTTTAGACCTCAATCAAATATGAATAATTTAGACTAAGAATAACTAATGTAGACCTCCTTAGCTTTAGTTCACAATCAAACATCACCTTGGTCTAGGGGTGTAAACGGATCAGATATTATCTGGATTTATCCAGATCTGAATCCAAAAAATAGCGGTTTCGGATATTTGGATATGGATATTTTCGGATACGGATCCGGATTCAGATAATTTTTTAACGGATATGGATACAGTTTCGAATATGAAGTCGGATACGGATACAGATACGGATACATATAATTATCCGTATCCAATATTTTCTTTATTTTGAATATCTGAATTTTCTCAACTAGGCCCAAACCCCACCAGCCTATTAAAATAAGGTTTCAAATATTGGTTGAATTTGGTTCTCTACTGTATACAACCTTAGACTTTTGGTCTACAAATAATATTTTAATATTTGTTTTCTTATAGCCTTACTCTCTTTTTTACTTTTTACTGTGATCTCACTTTTGCTTCTTCTACAAGCTTCGAAAGGTAAACCATCTTCATATTTTACTCCATTTGAATTCTAACAGCTTGGTTCATCTCGAAATCAACTAAGATTCATTAATAGGGCATGATTTCTAAATAAAACCAAACGGTTCGATTTGTGCCAAAAAAACAAAAAACATAGTGGTCCGTATAAATTATGCTAATTGTATAATTAATTAGAATAAAAGAACTATACTTGTTGCTCGTTCAAAAATAATGTGTACATAAATTATGATTCCTTTTTTTTTAGTAAATTGATTTATTAAACTATATCTACATGTATACTTCTGATTGATTATTTATATATATAGGCCACATAGCATCAATATATGATTTTGTTGAAGAAGTAGAAGCAGAAGATGTTGGTTCAGAAGAAGAAGTCGTTTGAAATTGGTGTTGTTGATGCAGATGGTTTAAGACATTTTTAGTTTTTGTTTATCCTACATGGTTAAAAAGAATGTAATTCAGCTTCGATTGATACATTTTGATGAACAATATGACATGATTAGTACTTATTATTTTGTTAACATAATATATATTTTGTAACCAATGAACTTATGAAAAATACTAAATCTCACAAAAAGTTATATTTAGACATTACTTTTTACTAGAATGTGCATTAGTATTTTATTTTTAATTATCCGAATTATATTGATATCCGTATTTGTATCCATCCGAAATCCAATCTGTATCCGTATCTGTTTAACATCTGATCCGTATCCATATCCAAAAAATTATAATAGATACGGATGCAGTTTGACCATTATCTGATCCGTATCTGACTATTTACACCCCTACCTTGGTCTTTAGTGCGGTTGCAGAGAAAAATAGATAAAGAAATTTAGTTCGTTTACACCCCTACCTTGGTCTTTAGTGCGGTTTTGATGACTTCATGCACATGGGGCTTAGTCAGAAATTTTGGCATGGTTTGGTTTGAGTCCAAATTCTAATTGTGGTCGGTGGCATTTATCACCCAAATTGATCCAATCTCAGGTAATTGATCTGCGCTGCCATAATTATAATATGGAAGCTGATAATTGTATCTCAAACAAAATATTCGTGTGCGTCCTCCAGCCTTCTAGAAAGTCAGTGACAAAATGAGCATGTTTTACTTCATACAACGCAATAACAATATAAATCTTTCTTTATTGTACAACATTTCGCTGCATGAAGCGAAAAATACTTTATTCAAAAAGTTAACAAAAGCAACGCTAAATGCAGCGAAACAATCATATAATTTAAACATATAAAATAAAGTGTTTAATCCACTACGTTGTAGTATTTAATTTTCATTGTAAATGAGTTAAATTTTAATTTAAAAAAAAACGAATCCCCCAATGCGTCCCCGAGCACAAATTTACATTTCTAAATTTGAACCAATACTCCAGCGCGTCCCCGAGAATAAAATTTAAAGCTCTAAATTTGTACCAATACCAGAGCGCGTTTCCTACAAAAATGTTTACAGCTCTGAATTTTATGTTAGTCAAAACTACTAGTTCTAAGCAAGCAAAGCTCTATTAAATAACAATGAAACTACTGGTTCGAAACAACAATTGTTAGCAGCCTCATCAATTATTTTATGTTAGTCAAAACCCCAACAATTACAATTTCTAAGCATACAAGCCTCTGTTAAATAACAATGAAATTACTACTTTGAAACAATCATAAAATTAGAACTTGTCCTAACAATGCCAATTTCTAAGCATGTAAAACTCTATTAAATAACAATGAAACTACTACTTCGAAACAACAATTATTTATAAAACAATATAAACCTATGTATAAAGCATATAAACCTGTGCAAGTAAACCAATATATACTGGCAAGAAAACAACATTTTAAAGCATATAAACCTGTGTGTAAAGCATATAAACTTGTGTTTACAAACACATTTTAAAGCATATAAACCCGTGTTTACAAAAATTTAAAAATCTGTGTTACAAATATATAAACTTGTGTTTACAAATACATTGTAAAACTTATTCTTCAAATATATTTTAAAGCATATAAACCCGTGTTTACAAACATTAAAAAATCTTTATTTAATGGATTACTTGTTCAAAATGGAGACTATATTTTTAGTTATTAAATATAAAAAGCTGTTAATTTGCATAATTAAAATTAGAACCAATCCCCCATCGCGTCCCCGAGCTAACTGGGTTTAAATTGTACTTTAAATACTTTAAAGTGCGTTCAAGTAAGTAGTTAATTAATGATTAGAGGACCCTTAACAATCTGGGGGACTAATTCGGGGATTGGTGATTACAACTGTTTCTAACAGACTGTCCACAAAATTAAAGCGCAAGACAAAAGCATGCAAAGCTAACGTTTAAAGCAATCAATGTAAAACTGCAATGCGTTAAAACAGCAATTCGTTAATTAATAAAAAATTAATAAATTACCGTTATTAGCGGACGGTTAAACCCAGTTAAACCAGTTCGGGGACAGGCTCGGGTTTGGTGGCTCGGGATACAGGAACATTTCTCTTATAATATTGTGATGAGTATAACTTGATATTTTTCAAGTTCATCAAACTTTTTTGGAGTTTTTTTTTGTTTTTGAAAGAAATAGCTTAGCCACCGATTTTCTTATAACAGAAAATTATATAATATTCAACTAGTACGAATTAGTTGATACCGATACATCAACAAAACAAAACAATATGTATAAACCTACTACATCATAGCATAACCAAAACAAGTAATAAGAAAAGCATAACATTTTGTAACAACACCAAACACTCCATATACATGTCAATATTCAAAAAAGACCCTTATGCCTATAAATTGGCATAGGATATGGAGGAGCTAGAATTGATCACATCATTCACCAAAGCTATCACTGGTCCATGCATATGGGTTGAATCATGTATAACCTCCATAGAAACCATAGTGGAACCTATCAGGTCCTTCAAATCAGAAGGTTATATTAGATTAAGTTAAGATGTAAGATTAGATTTTTGATTCGTAAAAGTTATCTACAACAATAATCTTGGCTCCTAAAACTTGTACAGTGTAAATATCACCTTCATTAAATAAAATTTTGTTTCGGTCAAGCCATATGATCCATAAAACAACCCCTAAATTATCTCAACTAGATTAGCATTTTTGAGAGGGATGCAATAATCCAAATCCCATAAATCAACAACATAATTACATACAAAAACAAACCTATTATACATAGCAATCCAAACCCATATAGATCTAGAAAACTGACAATTGACAAATAAATGATTAATAGACTCCATCTCAGAACAGTATACACATTGCATATTTCTAGACCACCCCCTTCTACTAAACTTTTTGAGAGGTTAAGTTCGAAATCTATCGGGTTGATCTCAATTAACAAATTCAAACTGTTCAAACGATACAAGTAATGTTTACATGCAAAACTAATAAATTTTAGAATTAATTTAATATAAAATCAAGTGGTAAAAGAACATTAAGAAATAAACGTATTAAAAAAAATTTTTGAGGAAAAACAAGGGTGATGCCCTTATTTCATTGATTAAAAAGACGGTTACAAGAGTTTTGTAACTTCAAGATAAAGACAATTGCAGCTCAGGACATCCGAGCTTAAAAAGTAAATTAAAACTAAAAAAAAAAAAGAGAAAATGGTAGATATGTGTACTAATAAGACCACCAGTAAGACTAAATCTTGGAAAAAAAAAAAAAAACATCTGTGGTCTCCAATTGTGCTGGTATGCTCTCCTTCACACCAAGCAATATCTACATTGCACCTCTTGGAGAATGAGGGCAATAGAAATGTGCTCCAGTGTCAACATATTCCTCCTGACAGTGTACCTGTATGCTATTCTCTCATTACAGCATACTAGTTCAATGTCCGATGTCCTCCTGTTAGTGTACCAGTTCATCTGTACCAATCCTTAGTTCTCGAAACACCTGAGCATCGTACCAGTCTTTCTTCTGTACCAGTTCGGTCTGATCAGTGGCATTCCATCATTGCCCCTGTGATTGTTGTTGTAGTTTACTCACAAGAAGCCGATGATGAGGCTGAAAGCAAGCTGTATCTCCACTGGTCTGGACTTGCGTTACCAATTCTAAAATCTCATTTGTAAAATCTGAATATTCTACTACATCTTTCCCTCCACAGAACAAATTGTGAGATTAACAAAATTGATCTTTCCTTCTTTGTGTATCCTTTATCGATTATGGCAGAGATCGCATCACTTCCATGAAGAATTGAAACAATCGGCATTCTGACACCAAATATCACAGCCACTCTTCTATAAAGCACTACCTCAGGGATATATATCTGACTACCTCATTCAAATCCAAGCGGAAGTATAATCTAAATTTTGATTAGAATATCATATTATATATACAGGGGCGGATTTCATCATGATGGAGGAAAAAGGAATTAAATTTCTCCTATAAATTCAAATTTTATAATAATGCTTATCAAATTTTGGAATTTTTATATAAATCAACACTTTTTAACTTCTTTATAAAATAAAATTATACATTAAAATTTTCAGCCTATCAAATCTGACCAATCTCTCTTTTCATGATCGCTCTTTTTATCTCGGTGAAGTAAATCCATGGAGATTCGCTCTACGGATTGCCTAGGGTTAAGAGCCTTGGTATATTTCTTCCTTTTTTTAAGTAAATAACCTCCTTTATTTGGCATTGCTGAATGCCTGAATTGGTTATCCTAAATGCAGTTAGATATGTTCTCATCAAAATATTGGAATTTGATATTTATTTGCCCACCCATATTCATTTTTTTTTAATTATCCCATAATTTTAAATTAAACATATGAATTATAACCCCTTTCTTGGAATTTTGGCAACTTGCTTTTACCCCTATTATAAATTTTCTATATACAGACCAGTGTTGTAAATAACAGTATGCGGTTATCAAACGGACATGATATTGCTAAGCAATTAATCAAGAATAATCGACCATAATCGGAAAATCTGTAACGATTTGGTTACTGCCAATGACTAATTAGTCGGTTAATCGGCTTAAACGGACGTTTTTTATAACACTGATACAGACAGCCATATATAATAAGTGGAGTAGAAGTAGGGTGTTCTTAAGCCTCTTGGTGAACTTAAGTCTAAAACTCGTCAAATCAGCTTCAAAT
Source organism: Carex pumila (assembly GCA_033356055.1). Taxonomy (NCBI): domain Eukaryota; kingdom Viridiplantae; phylum Streptophyta; class Magnoliopsida; order Poales; family Cyperaceae; genus Carex; species Carex pumila. Next base: position 183,036 of record JARJHM010000473.1, on the reverse strand, counting down.
TATGAATTTGAACCGTTGAGACCCGCCTATCTTACGAGTGATGCATCTACATGTGAAAATTTTAAACATTCGAATTAATTTAGTATAAAATCAAGCGGTCAAAATTAGAAGCTTAATAAATTAATTTTGATGCATTCATTTTTGAACTTTTTTTGACTGCTTGACTTTATACTAAATTAATTCAAATGTTTAAAATTGTCACATGTAGACGTATCACTCGTAAGGTAAGCAGGTTTCAACTGTTCGGATTCATCATTTGAAACCGATTTGATATGTTTTAAACTTACGTTTATCAAGAGACTTAGTGAACTTAATAATACTCGAGTTCTACTCTAATAAGTGTTCTATAATTAAATTTATCTTAGATTCCTATAATATTTCACTCAGATAAAATTGCATAACTAGCCTTGTCAATGATATTATAATCCAATAATCCAATCCGAATTCAAAAATATATCTATCTAATCGTTTATGAACTCATGTATTAATTTTGTAAAGGGTCTATCTTACATGAGGAGGGATCCACTTGCACTGTTTTGGGTGACAGCTGATTACATTTTATATTTTTAAAGTTTCAAAGTTCAAACATTTAATCTAAATCATTCAACATCATAGATATATTAAAATGTGCTTGCAGATCAATTTTTTTACATTTTTTTTAATTTTTTTACTAATATTTTACAAAATTGTTGTTTTCAAACCATTGAATTTGTGTACTCATCTTAATAAATAGTAAAAAAAATTTAAAAAAATTTAAAATTTAATCTGCAAGCATATTTTAATATATTAATCATGTTGAACAGTTTGAATCAACTGTTTGAACTTTGAAAATTGAGAGTGTAATCCGATATCACCAGAAAACGATGTAAGTGGATCGTCATCATCTTACTTACTGAATTTTGCACGGTCAGAATGCAAAATAAGTTAACAATACTTATCATACAAATTAGTTTTAGAGTAACTATTCTTAAAATATCCATTTAAAGTATAAACTAGTTACATTTACTCGTGTTATGTATGCATTTTATTATTTCAATATAATTCTGAATCCGATTCGAAATTCATTATGATAAAGGATATGAATTCGCCTTTGAATCCTCGAATTTTTATTAGATATGGATCCTCATACCGATCGATTTTGTAATTTTTTTAATAAATTCGTACTTAGATTATACTAGAATTTGATTCCGAATCCGATACATTGACAACCCGAAATTTTTATATATAGCATAATACAAAAAAAAAAAAAAAATCAAAACACTCCCGTTTAGTAGGAATTCGAGAATTACCTAGGTCTCATATTGGCTATGCGGATTCAAATACTAAAGTCCGCACATGCATTCTACGGCCCCAAACTAGAGTTTGTAGAGTCAATCTGTAGCCCCATTTTTTTTTTTAAGAAAAAATGTTAATAAAAAAACTTATAATTTTATTTACGAATGAGTATCGAGTATTTGAATCGTAGATTTTTGTGCCAACGTTTTGTTTTCAGTGTCAACTTTAGTTAATAAATTTTCTTATAAAAACAAAAAAAAAAGTTGGGGTCGCAGATTCCAATCTGATGTCAAAGAAAGCCTGTGCGTGCGGCCTCTAGTATTTGAATCCGCAGAGCCAATCTTTGACCTGAATAATTCTCGAATTTCTCTAAAACCAAATTGATTTGATTTACTTTTTCTTTTTATGCTATAAATAAAAATGTCTTCGTTGACAACCCTATGCATAACGGATTGCTATGCAAAATAACAACCTATGAACTGTCATGGCTGGTCATGTATTCTTGAAACCTGGAAATTGAAACTTCAATTCTGATAAAAGATTTTCACCTGAGCAAGAACCTCAAAACAATCCATACTAAACAATTTGACTTCCCTTTATTTAAGCTAAAACTGGTAAAGATTTATCATAAATGTTCCACAGCTGCGCAAGTCCTATCTAGGGGTGTCAACGGCACCATTTTATCCGTTTATCCAATCCGTACCGTATTCAATAAGACGGGTACGGATAAAGAGTTTTTTTGTTATCTAAATGGGTAAGGGTACGGATAAAACCTATTCCATACCCGTTACCCGATCAAGTAATTATAAAAATAAAATTATATATTAATGAGCAGTCAATATTAATTCTTCAACTATTTTTCATAGTTGTGTTACGGTTAATTAACCATTAAAACACGTAAATTTATTTAATCACATTCCAATAAAATTTAGACTTCACTGGCTTAATTTGAGCTAACAACTTGATAGTAATAGAAACACTTTACTGGGGTAAAGATATTGACAGTGTGATTTCGGCTTCATACAACGCCAATATACCTGAGACAAAACGATGATGGATATGATTCGTGCGTTGTATGAAGTCAAAACTGCTCTGTCAACATTTTGACTTGACTACTTGCGCCAATGTGCTAATCCAAACATAAGATCCTTTTTCAAAAAATAATGCCGCTAAATAGTACACTTGTTTGCTAACTGAAGCACAATTTCTGCTATGAAATCTAAAATAAATAAAATTGGTACAAAAAAAAAAGCAATACGTGTTAATTACGCAACAAGTGATCCCAAGGAGAAAAAAAATCAGCTTATCTCCAGTAATAATTGTTACATAATTATCCCTTAATTCCATTTTTTCTCTTGGTTATCAGCATAATCTCTTAGAAAAGGAAGCTGCAGCATAAGAAGTCACAAATAATATTGCAACACTCATAGAAACCAGTACAGCTGCAATACAAAGTTATATCTGATCAGTCATAACTCAACCCTTTCAGGAGTATTTGCTTATTTATCTTCAATTGAAACCAAAGAAATCAGTAATTTAGTAATGATCGGATGCATCCATTCGAGAAACTAATTCTTAGGTAAAAGAAAATAAAAAAAAGGGGCCTAAACCACCCAAAACTTTAACAGGAAAAACAAATTGGTTGATTTTTTTCATGATTTCTCTAGTTGCTCTGTTAAGTTCTAACAGAAATTTAGATGATTTGAAATCAAGAAAAAAAGAAGATCAAAGAAACAGATTTTTGTAAATTAGAAACTTGTTATTAGAAAGAAAGAAGAACAATAAACAGAAAAGATACTTTCCATTTGTCCTTTACTTTGTCTTGAAAATCTTCATTTCTGGACATCCCTTGAGAAGAAGGTGGCTCCATCTTTATCTAAGTCGCTTCTCAGGTCTCTCTAGTTTACTCCTTTGTGTCTGTTTTTTTTTCTTTCTTTCTTTCTTATCAAAGCCCGTAGGCAGATTCCTTTTTGTCTCTCTGTTGTTGTTGTTTTTTTTTTGAGGGAAAAGCCCGCAGATGTATTCCTTTTTGTTTCTCAGTCATTTCTTTTAGGCATGGATAAAGAAATGGGCTTTGGTCTTTAGTGCGGTTGTGGAGAAAAATAGATAAAGAAATGGGCGCACTTTTAATGACTTCATGCACATGGATATAATTGTAACCGGATTGAACCAATAACACTTTTTAATTTATTTGGACAATTGCACACGTAATACACATTCTTTCTTTTTTTCTTTTTTTTTTCCTTTGTGATTGAACCTAATCTAGTTATATCCAGGAAACACTTCTTTTTTTTTTTTTTTTTGAAAAACCTTCGCAAAAGCTGCGAAGTCGTGAGGAGAAATCGAACTCTCAATTTTTGGGTACAACAACTCTAAGACTTTTTTCTAACCAATTGTGTTACCTCCTCTTTTCAGTGATAATACGCGAGTACTCAATTATTTGACCAAGGCATGTGAAGTAAAGGTGTAAATAGAACGGATTTGGAGCAAATAATGCTGATACTATATCTAAATCATCAGTATCTACATGTTAATGAGCGGATACATATAATAAACAGATGTTAAATAAATTTCTAAATCATGGGGGCCTCGGTTTAGGCCTTAGAAACTCTGATTCCAAGATTTGGTACCGTTATGAATCTTATATATTTAGAAAAAGAAAACTAAAATGCATTGGGTTCTTCATTTAATTGATAAATAATTGAAGGCTAAAATTGTCTCGGTAGAGAGAAGTATGCACAAGCACAAGGCCTCTTCGTCTGAAGAATTTGGGCTTGTAATTGGGCCTTATAAGTTATAATAGACCATTTGAATTTCCAGCTGAACTCGATCGAGCTGACCTCAGCTAGCGGAGTTGGATTCATTTGAATTTCGAATTTGATTGCTCAATTCGATTTCAGCTTGAAATGCGGCTTGGCAAGCCATTTGGTGACAGATGTCAACCCAAACTCTGAGGGCCTGTTACATTTCTTGGCATTTACTGGTGCATTTTTTCTCCAAATCATAACTTTTACAATTAGGCCCACAATATGTTCGGTTATGGAGCAAGAGGCGAATCATATCCTCTTTATTATCTGAAAAAGGGAATCTTTTACAATTAATGAATTCCGATAGTTCTTTTTAACTTGACACGAATCTCAAAGCTCAACAATATTGTCTTCTATGCAAGCTTGAATCTCATACCAGTTGAGATTAAATCTCAAATTGTAAAGTGAGCTAAATCTTCTACGGTATCTAAAACGAACTGGATCTACTAAGAGGTGGAGCAAACTTCTTACTCCACATTTTTTTTTTGAAAAAGTGGTAAGCCACCGATTTCATTAGAAATCACAAAATTGTTTTAGCTTCAATCTCCAACCAAACTGGAGAGAGAAACACATATAGTATGAAAAAAAAAACCACATAGGCAATACACAGTATTATGCCTAGCCAAATATTCAACACAACAAAGCCATGCTAATGTAAGCATCTAATAGCAAGAGACCGGAAAAAAAAACCACAAACTAATCATTGAGGAACTCTAACCCAAGCATATGGATTAAATCTTCCTGTGCCAGCATAGGGTGCTCTATCTCTAGCGTTGGATCCCCCTCTTGAACCGTTGCCCTTGAGCCTACTATAATCAAATCCTGAGAAGGCAAGTCATTAGTGTCAAAAAACATAATTAAAAATAGGTTAAGCAAAAAATCATTATTTAAGGTTTTACACCAGAATGTAGCTAAAACAATAATTTTGGAGCCAATGGCCTTTAAAGTAGGCATACGAGATTGTTGAAAATAAAACTTATTTCTTACAAGCCATAAATACCAAAGCAAAGCTCCTCGAACAAGCTCTACCAAAGGTTTATCCTTAAGGGGAATAGAGGCATTTAGAAACCATATATCATCCATAGTCGAACCCTCAAACAGAAAATTATTATGTTGAGCAATCCAACTCCATATTTGAAAAGAGAAGGGGCAATGCACAAATAAATGATCATTAGATTCAAACGAACCACAAAAATGATATGATGTATAATGCACAAATAAATGATCATTAGATTCAAAAGAACTACAAAAATGACATGATGTATTACCTATCCAATCTCTATGAGTAAGATTCTTACTCCACATTTAAGGAGTCAAACAAAAAATAAGAAGTAAAAGATGAGTTACTTCAAAATAAATTATTATACTTCTCTGGATGAATTATCTTGCTCTAGACTTATTCCATCTGTAGGATTCACAATCATAAATATAAATTTATTTTCTAACATCTTATTCCATATGAATTAATTTAATTCATGACTTAAACTACTAAAATAAGATGTAAAATATGAAGAGTAAAATAGAGTTAGCAATTTAATTATCGTAAACTTTACTCATAATCAAACATAATCTTAGAGAGTGTTCGATGATTTGACAAATTAATTAATTAATTATGTTTATTATTGCCAACAAAAATGCAACAGAAGCCACGTTTTTTAACCAAAATCACAACTTCGGAAAAATCAAATGGTTTGCATCATTGCATGGTTTTGCTGACTCTCTCGCTCTCTTACCATAACAGTAGAAAATTTGATGTTTTTGTTTTTTTGTTGGCATGTGGGCCCGCCAGAAAAAGTGCTTAGGAATCTTTTGACCTTTCTTTGATGTGTTGGAATGGCAGCACAAATTCTAGCATCAAGTTTTTTATTAGGAAAATTGGAGGTGCAAGATAAGGTAAAATTAGGCAGAGCTATATAAATATATTTTTTAAATATAAGGTTTTCTGCGTAGTTGTTTAGAGGTCATACTTGTAATTTAAAAGAACACTTGCTAATTAAGGCATAGGTAATTCTAAAGTGAAATCCACTAACATTTGATGTATAAACTGTAGATGCTTAAAAGTATACTGTAACTTTAGAAAGCCTCTGCAATTGATTTTTTGTGCATAACTTTTTCTGATATTTTTAGCAAGCTCTGTAAATTCTTAGTTGTGGGTTTTAATTATCAAACTTTGTTTGATTTTTGAGAAAAAGAATTCCAACATGTATAAAATTCAAATTTCTTTATTGAAAATACACATACTGGGTTTGTCTCTTATGGTAATAGACCTGATATCAAACATTTTTTTTTTAAATTTGATACCCAACCTTATATCAGCTGATCAGTTGACAATTTGCTTTCAAATTTTTCATATTTGCTCAACTATGTGCAATTGTAAGTTTTTTTTTTTTTTTTTCTTTTCTTTGTAGGCAGTTTGTAGTTAACATGTGTTGCAATGTTATTTAGACTTCTTATTTATGTGCACTTTGATTCTAGCAGATTCAGGTTTGCCTGGAACTTATCTCATGGGAGAAAGCACTTTGAGGCCTAATTAATTTGGTCAAATTAAGGCTTAACTATATATGACCAACTTGCTTCTTTAGAATCACTTTTAAGTTTGATAATAGAGTACTATAATTGATTTGAATCAACTTGGTTCAGTTTTTTTTTTTTTTTTTTCTACTGGTATGAATCTAATTGCATTTATTTTAGCTTTTACTTGGTTGTTGCTGTATTTTTTTTTTTTTTGCTTTATTAACATGCTAGTTAAAGGTATACTGGTCAACATTGTTAGGATAGAAGGAGCTCCATTTCATAACAAATATTAATCTTTTAATGCCAAAGAAGGTATCGTTATTACTATGGGGTGATAAGTAAACCTGACAGAAAAAAAAAATGAACAGAATCCTTGTTAGCACTGAATATATGGATAAAATCTTGAACTATACACAGAAAAGAGAGAGAGAGAGAATTGGGCTATGTTAAAAATAGTAAATAAATTTCAAAAAATATAAAATTTTTTATCGAGGTAAATTTTAATATGGAGATCACATCCTTGTTATATATATATATATAGATAGATAGATAGATAGATAGATAGATAGATAGATAGATATAGAGAGAGAGAGACTGGTGTAGACCAGTCCAAGTCAAGACCGAGAAAAGTAGGTCCCGAGAAGGATCCCAATGGCGAAAGCAGCTGCCACATCAGATGTCCACAATATGATCATTACAAGATTGTGATGCTGCCAGGGGTCATTCATGGCAAGCAAGAAAATACCGACCGTGATCCCGGCAAACCCAAACACGACAACAAAGCCAAGAACGAATGAAAGGATCACATACATGTAGGTTGGGTAGGCAAAGATTCTTTCTGGTGGCCAGACAAAAGCTATCATCGTCACTGCAACACTGATTACCCCCATTGTAATCAAGTGAATGCCCAAATGGCAAATATGCGTGTTCCTTTGGATTGGCTCCTCGGCACGGTTTGCACGGATCACTGCACGGTGTGCATGCCTCATGGCCTTGATCAAGGTACGGATCATGATGATCTCTCTGGCAGCCATCTATAATTAAGTTTATATTTGGCGATTTTGGTTACAGCTTATAAATTAGCTAATTAAGTTTATATTTATACCAACGATGTGGGTATAAATTAACTCTGTGATATATATAAATTAACTTGCATCTTTGTGTGGGTTTGACACTTTGACCAAGCACACATTCTTCTAACAAACCAACAATCCTACATATATATACATCTTTGTGTTATTCTGACCTTAATTTCTATGAAAGCTCACGTCCTTGAAAGACAACCAAACATTATGCAATGTTACATATGACATCCTACGTACATCCTTCTATGAATACATCCTAATTTGTGGTTTCAATGACAACACCCATCCTCGTAGCAAACCACAAATCCTTTGTTCCAAATGGCATCCTATGTTTTTGCAGGGAATACATCAGATGTTATATATATCATGAAAGATACGTACTATGTAATATTATCGTCTAAATATCATGTCTACATATTCTGTCAATATATATATTTGGAAATATTTCGTGTAAATACCCCATGTAAATATTCTGTCTAAATTTCTCATATTAAAGTAACGTTAATTAGTGTGCACTTTGCTCACTAAGAAAGCTTGGTGAGTATAACTCCAAAATCTATAGGATTGACTTCAAACGACGAATTCAAATCATTGAAATCGATCTACTTCACGAGTGATGTGTGTACATATAAAATTTTCAAAATTTCAAATTTGTCTAGTACAAAGTTAAGTGGTGAAGAAAACAAATTTTTGAGTTATTTTAATACATTCATTTTCCATCATTTTTTTAACCGCTTAATTTTGTACTAAATGAATTTGAAAAGTTTGCACATGCACACATATATCACTTATATAGTAAATTGATTTCAACAGTTTGAATTCGTAATTTGAAAATCAATCCGATAAATTTTGAAGTTATACTCATCAAACATTTTTGGTGAACATAATACACGCTAGCTTTACTATTAAGAAGAGTGATGGGGAATCAGAGTCCATATCCTCTGATGTAACATCATATTTATGTTTAGATCCAGACCATCCAATGTAAAATGGACGAGGTTGTATTAATATTTGTGCAGATTTTGATTGGATGGTTCAAATCTCAACAGAATTATTTTGTTACCTTGGATGATATGAATTCTGAGAATCAAAGCATCCAACATTTAAATATTCACAAAAAAAATTTCAATTAGATTTCAAATTTGTGATCTTTCGCAACGTACAATATTGTTTTTGTATTTTCTAGACAATTTTTATAATAATAATAATAATATAACATTGTGATATTGTGAACAGTTGAACTCGATCTACATCGTTCGTTGTAGTTCTCAAAAATGAATCTTAAAAATTTTCCTGATATAAAATATGTTGGGTCAGCTTTCTGGCCACTAATCAAGCATGACATTATGGTCTTTATCAGAGAGTTTAGTACAAAGGATACATGTATAAAGAGGCTTAACAGGGCTTCTATTACACTCATCCCAAAGAAGCCAAATCCAGAACAAGTTTCAGATTACCGACCGATCAGTGTGATAAACACTATAGCCAAGTTGATTACCAAGATTTATGCTAATAGACTGAGGCCGCACTTATCAAAACTAATTACTCCAAACCAGACGGCTTTTGTACAAGGTAGATCATTAATGGAGTCCTTTCTCTCGGCTAGGGAATTCCTGAGTTTCTGTGTGAGGAAGAAACTCCCGGCTATACTGTACAAGGTAGATTTCGAGAAAGCCTTTGATACAGTAGATTGGTGCTTTCTTATTAACCTTCTGATCGAGAGGGGTTTTCCACCGCAATAGACATCATCGGTACTGAGCATTCTGCGCTCATCCTCTTCCTCGATTAGGGTAAATGGGATATACTCAAGATATTTTCGACATAGACGGGGCCTGCGTCAAGGGGACCCGCTGTCACCTATGTTATTTATCCTGGTGGCAGACTCGTTAAACAGATTTCTGGCAAACACGGTACAAATGATGCCTGCTCCGGTATTCTTATCCCCTGAAACGATTCAGTACGCAGACGACACATTGATAATTTGTGAGGCTCATCCAGCAACTTTGAGAATTATCACCCATGTGCTTGATGCATATGCAGGTCTGACGAGGCTGAAAATAAATAGGGGAAAGAGCTGTTTTGTTCCAATAGCAGTCCCACATGGTCTGGTGCAGGTGATTCGGACTATTTTGTCCTCACCATCTTCTAACCTACCAATTAGATATTTGGGGCTGCCGTTGACAGTCAAAAAACCGAGAAAGGTCGAGTTTCAACCGATGCTCTCAGCTATACAGGGTAAATTGGAGGGATGGACATCCAACCTACTATCTTATGGGGGTAGAATCACACTGGTCAAGGCAGTTTTGTCAGCAATGCCTTTGCATTACATGCAGGCACTTAAAATACCAATTGGAGTTATGCAACATATAGACAGAATGAGGAGGAATTTTCTTTGGAAAGGAAATGGGATATGTAGGGGAATCAATTGCCTAGCTAACTGGGAGAGGGTGTGCACCCTAAAAACTAATGGAGGTCTGGGAGTTATCGATCTGGCTTGTCAAAATGATGCTCTATTGACAAAATGGATTTGGACAATGGAAAGCAACCAGACGGGTCTATGGGCTAACACCATAAGAAGATTGTATGGCATCACTACAGCAGAGCAATTAAGATTACCAGCACAAGATGCGTCCTTTTTTATAAAAGATATCGCAATAATGGTTCCTTTCTACTCAATTTCGGTGGACAGGACTAGTTCTGGAATCTCTTGGAGGTGGACCGGCACTGGAAAATTCTCATGTGCAACAGCGTATACAACTATGCACGATCGGGGGCTAAGATCTCGGACACAGCGAAGGCTATGGAAAATTAAGGTCCCCATGAAGGTCAGGATTTTCATATGGCTCATGCTGGAGGATAAGATCCTGACACAGGAAGTTCTCGGTGTAAGAGGATGCATAGTGCAACCGGGTTGCCACCTGTGTGACTCCAGCGTGACGGAGTCAAGGGATCACCTGATGTGGGAGTGTCCCTTTGCAAGAAGATTCTGGAGAGGTTTGGGCGCTCACCATAACTTCATAATCGGGAGTGAGAGGGGGATCCTACAGGCTTGGATACGGGGACATTGTAACATGACACGGATGCAAAGGGCTCACTGGGATGTTATATGGGCAGCTGGAGCATGGGCCCTATGGCGAGAGAGAAATAGAATGCTATTCTCTAACAAAAGGAAATTAGTGCATGGTCTAATTGATGATACGGCCATGGAAATTATCCTTTGGGCAAGTTTTGTGTAATTATTGAGAGGTCACGGTAGTATTCTTGTAAATATTATATTAGCAGAATAAGAGTAACTTTAGGGCCTTGTATATAAAAACTTTTTCTTTATCAATGCATTTGTTGGCATATTTTTTTTGCCAACCATCAAAAAAAAAATATGTTGGGTCATATGTGTTTGATTAAATCGTTTAAGTAACAACAGAAATTACAACTTATAATAACCCAATTGTGGGACCCCCATTACCAATCTTACATTGGTTTCATTAAACTTAGGACCAAATTACATGCCAAAGTTGTGTACTACCATAAATATGATAACAAATAGGAGTCAGGACGGTGATATATTCACAAATTTGAGCAATTGCAGTGCACGATTGCATCAAATTTGAGCAATATATATATATTCACAGAATGAGGCTGTGTTACTTTGTAATATGCGGATCATTGCGTGTATTAGATTTATATCTTCATTTTTAAAATTCAAATAATTGATTCGAACCGTTCTATATTATTATCATATGAAAATATATTTGGAGATCAAATTTTATATTTTTTGAAACTTTTTTATTATTTTTTGAGACAATTAGAAAATCACTTGATCTAAAAATTTTGGATCATCCGAAAGTAGTAATTTTCTACCTACCAAAAAAAATAGTAAAAAAATTCTAAAAAATATAAAATTTGGTTTCCAAGTATATTTTCGTTATGATAATAATGTTGAACGGTTCAGATCGACTACTTGAATTTTGAAAACAGAGATATGAATTCAATGCACGAAAATGATCTGCACATTGCAAAGTACCATAACCCCACTCATATTTATAATTATAAATTGTAAGCTGACGTAATACTTTTTAGACGTACTGCTAGTAATTACTTTACATTTGTGTAATTGATATTATCATCTTCCTCAAAAAAAAAAAAAATTGATATTATCATTATCACGTGAGTATTTGTAATTGCAATTTGCGACTGTGAAAGAGAAATGTTCAGACCAAAACAAATGCTGAGTAACTGCTCAAATTTTTTTTAAAAAAATGTGATATATAAAACCGTAGAATAAGGCTACGATAATATGCATATTACGAATTGATCCGTACTATATATTTATATTTTTATTTTTAAAGTTCAAACAATTAACGTGAATCATTAAACATAAATTTGATATAAAAATATACTTGAAGATCAATTTTTTTTTTTTAAGAATTTTATTTACTATATTTTTAGATAGATAGAATAGAAAATTGCTTGATCTGGACAATTCAAAAATAGGAACTTTTTATTTATCTAAAAAATAGTAAAAAAATTATAAACATTACAAAATTTAATATCTAATTATAGTTTTATATAAAAATAATATTTAAAGGTTGTGATTGTTTGTTGGAATTTCAAAAATAGAGATATTCATAGTAGGATTGGATTTCTTTTTTAAATAGATCTGATACAAAATTATTTAATGGAACAAGCACCATGCGAATAAAAGCTACAAAAATAGACTCCACCGAGGCACTTCTCGGTGGAGGATGAACAGTGTAACAATGTTGTATGCAAAAACACACATAATTGTTTCCTCCATCGAGGCAGTGTTTCGATAGAGTCTATTTTTATAATTTTTCCTCTGGTGCTTATTTCATTAAATGATTTTGTATCATATATATAATTAGAAAAAAAAAATCATAGGATCGTTCCATAATATGCATATTATCAATTTACCTTAGCCTCACCCTTGTAATTTTTGAATTCACATCCTCTCAGGTTATCGACTAAGTACAATTGAATCGGACAGTTCAAAATTATTCTTTTTAACTTGACACGAATCTCGAAGCACAAGTAATACTGCCATCTGCATCATCCCGAGAAAGATCCGGCTGAGAGTAAATCTAGACCATTTGTTTCAATTGTGTTGAGTCAGGTACCTGGGAGGATATGGATCCGTAATTTTTGTAGGAATAGATTTATATTCTTAGAGGCCCACACACTAAGGCCCGGTATGTCTTCTTCGCACCGGATATGGATCCGTAATTTTTGTAGGAATAGATTTCTATTCTTAGAGGCCCAGAGGCCCACACACTAAGGCCCGGTATGTCTTCTTCCTCGGTGCGACGCAACAGTATTCTACTATTCTGTACCAAACTAATACTTCTCCCGGCTTCGACTCGTTTGCCTATTTTCCCGCTTTCATTCCCATTTGTCTCTCCATCCCGAGTCTATTGATGTTCTAGGCTATAGGTTAGGTTAGGGTTTTTTCAATTAAACATGTACGGGAATCAGCACGATGGCGGCGGTACCGCTGGTTCATACTTCTCCGGTGGCGGTTTCATGCCTTCGCAAGCTACGCAGACAACCGATCAGGGGGGATACTCTAAGGTCATACCTCGTTTTAAAGTTTTCCCTGCTCTGTTGTTTTGTTAATTTCGCTCCTATTAGCTTATTTCATCAAACATTGGTCCTTACTGTTCGGTTTGTTATTGGATGAATAAGAGACTGGATAGAAATCGAAATCTTGGGTTTGAAGTAGCAAATGTTATCTTGGTTGTGAAATCAAGATTTTTGGGACAATACAAGAATGGTGAATCCTGTTGTGAACCAGGATTCCCATGCTTAAATTTTGGATCTTTTTATATTTCCCAAGTTGTTTGTGGCCCAGTGTACCCTCTACTGAGAAAAGTAGAATGGAGAGGACTGTTGCTGGCACTATGGTCTAATTCCAGTTACCAGTCATCGATAGTTTCTCCCACTGGCCTGTAAATACTTGTAATTTTTCCAACATTTATGGAGTATTTTTTTAGTTTTCTTAAATTCTAGTTTAACCATTTAGGACAAAAAGGTCAAGGGTTTACTGGAATTTTTTTGGAGAAGGGTTCTTTTAATTAATAAGTTGACTCTTGCAATTTAAGGTGAATTTTCGTTGAAATAGACTTCCAGAATAACTTTAGTACATGGTGGGTTGAGATCCATTAACAATGGATTAAATTGACAACCTTGACAACGTTTCTCAAATCAAATCAACATGGTTTACATTAGAAAAGTTTTATGGATACGATGCTAGCCTTATAGGTTATATGCCAAATTTCATATAATTTGTGTCATTTGATATTCTCATCATAGGTCATTAAATTTGGACTGTTGTAAATTTCTAGTCGTTTGATGAACGGTAAAACTTGCATCAAATTTCATGATTTTGTATGTACATGATATGTATCATGTACATATCATATTCCAAATACTTGATCACAAATTATAAGCTGATTTTGACGGTTTCCAAAAAATTGTCATGATAATATGTTGTCAATGACTCCCAACTCTCACATAATATGTGACTTAACTATGGTTATTTAAATTTTACCAGAATACATAAATATATAACCTAACCATTTTTTTTTATTTAAGAGTCGAAGCACTTCTAATACAATGGTGCCTGTGACCATTAAACAAATCAGTGAAGCATATCACTCAAATGATGACAAATCAGACTTTATGATAGATGGAGTGGATCTATCAACTGTAAGTTATTTAATTCTTGTTTTTATTTTAAGTAAAAACTAACCTCCCTAGTGGTACACAACCCTTGATGCAAAGGATTTGTTGGTATTTTTTTATTCAAATTGCAACAGGTGAGTATGTTGGTGATAATCTTCCTTAGATATTGTTTTTTATATTTACTTATTTCAAAGTATGTGAATGTTAAATTTATAAAACTTTGACTATAATAATGACGAGATACTTCTTGTAAATGTCCTTTAGTAGCATGCATGTACGGATATTCTTAATTTCTGGGTTTGTAATGACATATATTAGGAACTATTTTTGTATGGTTGTAGATCAGGCTCTTGGGCCGTGTTGTGAATAAAGCAGAAAGGGTCACCGATGTGTCGTTTTTGCTTGATGATGGCACTGGAAGAGTTGATGTTAACCGATGGTTACTTTTCATCATGTTCCTATTTCCTTTTAATATTTTTTTTTGTGTGTAGTTGTATTCTATTTCCTTCAGGTTTAGTCTCTTATCTATTATGTCCTGTGATTTCTTGTACTTATTTTTTCTGTTTTCATGTAGGGTACATGATACTACGGATACAAATGAAATGACTAGTATTGAGTAAGATTTGATTTGATTTCTCCAGTTCTAAAAGAATTTCTTTATCCACTGTTAGGGGCAAAACTAGAAAATTTAGCTTGGGGGTGCTAAAACGTAAAATGCAAAAAAAAAGAAAAAAAAAATTAATGTGGTAGGTGGGATTTGAACCCAATCTCCACAACTACAATGTGGAATATTAACCACTAGGCTACAAGCACACATTTGATATTTCACAAGGAGGGTTGAACTATGTAAAAACTTTTCAATTAAATTTCAATATATATAATTAAAAATTTTAAAATCATAGGGGTGGCTGAGCACCCTTGGGGTTGCATTAAGATCTGCCCCCGGCCATCCTCTTTTGCATCTTTCTGCATATATTAACTTTTTGTTCCGTTATGTAGAAATGGAATGTATGTCACAGTATCTGGCAAGTTGAAGGGATTCCAAGGAAAACACCACATAGTAGCCCATGTTGTCAGGTAAGCAAAAAGTTTTTCCAACTTTTTTTTTTTTTTTTGGTTCAAAACATCTTTTTTGTAATTTGTATTATATTCACCATATCTTTATAGACCTGTGCAGGATTTCAGCCAAATAACACTTCATTTTTTGGAGTGTATCCAAGCTCATTTGGATAATATCAGGCTAAAGGTATCTGTGTTTCTCTTCATTTTCATGGCCATCTTAATTTATGCCATCTAAACTTTCTAATAGAACAAACCTGTCTGCTAGATTATCTTTTTTGGCAATTGACTTTTAGAGAAAAAAAGCTCATTTTCAAAGTCATGCAAAAAAAGGGCTTAAATACACAATAATGATTCAGATTTCTGGGGGTGTTTATGCAAAGAACCTTAGGGATTTTGAGAGTCAATTTCACTATCACTTTATCTTTTTCACTCAACTTTGACATTTCTCCCCACTGAACTATAATTTTGATCGAGATTGGTCCCTGTGTCAATTCTGAATCAAGTTACCCACTATCAGGGGCGGATCAAAGTGAGCACAATGGGGGTCAATTGAACCCTATAATTTTTACGAAATGCATGTATTATTAACAGTTCTATTTATATTGTCCGTGCACAAAATTGACCCCAAACTATTAAAGACGTTTTTTTTACTAATGATTCCCATACTCCTATAAATGAAATTGTGACGTTTATATGTAGACTTGCAAATTGACCCGTGTAGAAATAATTTCTGCTTCTGCCCCTGCTCACAATTTGTAGGCTAATTTGTCAATATATTGAATCTACTCAACTACAATATTTCAAAGGTCAAACATTGTAATAGTAATTTCTGAGGAATATATTTTATTTATTTTCAATTTCTGATTTTTTTTTAAATATTCACAAATGAAGATCATATGATTTGAAGTAAAGTGTGAGATTATCTGATTCACGTGTGTAGTTTTTTGTCTTGATATGCTTAGGAACATATCATTTGAAGAATTATTTTATAATTTCAGTGCTATATGATTTTAAATGAAAATAGTGATGCAAACTTTTAGATCAAATTAAATTTAATGGTTGTGGATGGGTTAATCAAATTTCGGTGGCCAAAACTGGATACAGTGTATATAGTTCAGTGACCTTAGTTTGAACTCATAACTTGAATACTTTTTTTTTAATCAGAATCCTGGAAAAGCAGCTGCAGCTTTTGCTCCGTCGACCATCCCTGCTGGTATGAATGACACGAGGGCATACCAAACTATGGTAAATCATATTAAACTTTGAGCCATTTGTGACTTATAGATACCTGTGTTCATTTATAATTGTTATTGTTGTTGTTGTTTGGCTTAGAATGTAGGGATAGGAGCCAGTGGTGACTTCCGTGAAATGGTCTTGAGTGTTTTCCAGGAGCCAGCCAGCCTGTATGTGCACTTTTAAATCTATCTTTATTTGTTTAGAGTTAATAATTAAAACATTTTTGCATATGATTAGCAAAAACTTGAGATACAAAAAATTGTCATTTTATTTATTTTTACTTTTTTGGTGAAGTGCACGTGAGAATGGGTTGCATGTGAATGAAGTTATCAGGAGATTGGGTTTACCTGAACAAAAAATCAGGTATCTCTTTCTCTCTCTTGCTCTTGCTCTCGCTCTTCCCCTGTGATATGAATTTTCTTATTTCAAATTACTTTATTTTCTCAAATCAGGGAAGCAATTGACTACCATGTTGAAGTTGGGAACATCTACTCTACGATTGATGATTTTCACTACAAGTCTGCATGCAACGGCTAGTTATCTGATTTAACTAAACAAAGTGACTTCTAGGGTGTTGTACTATTGTGTTATCTGTTTGTTCTTTTGTTGTGCCGCTATGTGTACATGTGCACATCTGCAGTATGTACTAGTATTATTTATAGCTTTCTGTAAGATGCATGATATGTCTATATAATGTTAGGTTAGAACCAGATGTGCAACTTATAACAGCGCCCCCTCCCCGTTCTGTTAATTGCTTCGAGCTAATATCATGTATTGCTAAAGCAAAAATTATTGTTGTTGTTATTGTTATTGCTGCCGCTGCTTTTATCTGGAGTAATATCTAATATTTCACAATAGTAGATTATGAGCTTGAGGTACTAATATACAGGCTGAAATTTTTATTAATCGGAAATTAATTAATTAAATATCAATAATGGAGAATGAATCTGAGTATTTTTGAGATATAGAAAAAATGTGATGGTTTATAACGTCATCTGAATACTATAGACTATCATGGCCTGAAATGGTGCTAGTTCTTGTTAAAACAGTGTAAATTTTTAGTTAAAATAGTGTTAGTTCATGTCAAAATAGAGTTTGTTCCGAACAGAAATAGAGGCCAAAACAAACTGTTTCTGGCCGTGATAGTCTATAATGTCGAGAGGACATTATAAATTATTACGTTTTCTCTATATCTTGAAAAAACTTAATATTTATTTAAATAATTTTCTATTAATAAAAATTTCGGTAAGGGGCAGGTATAGTTGTACCGTAAAAAGTGTACATGTCATGTGGTGCTGATTTTTTTTGTTTATTAATAGGAATAAAAAATAATTATAAAAAAAGGATCCATATCCAAAAATCTCGGATTGTAGACAAGATGTCCTAAATTATGACATTCTGATTGGACGTCATAATTTATAATGTGAGCGAGAGAACAAAAAATGAGGAGGGATCAAGTTACAACATTTTTTGAGTTACAACAAGTTACAACAAGCATTATTTACATTTTTAAAGTTCAAATCGTTGATCCAAACCGTTGGATGTGATCTCTACAATAAAATGTGCTTGGAGACCAAATTTTATATTTTTTGAAATTTTTTTACTATTTATTAAGGTGGGTACAAAAACTAGTCAAATTCATACTATTGAATTTTGTACCTATCTTAATAAATAGTAAAAAAATTCCAAAAAATATAAAATTTGGTCTCCAAGCACATTTTATTGTAGAGATCACATCTAACAGTTTGGATCAACGATTTGGACTTTAAAAATGTAAATAATGCTTGTTGTAACTTGTTGTAACTCAAAAAATGTTGTAACTTGATCCCTCCTCACAAAAAATAAGTTCCAAAAACAATTACAAATCATAATTTATAATGTTCATGAGAGAACAAAAAATAAGTTCCAATTACAAAAAAAGAAAAAAAAAAAATCCAGATGCCATGGTATATATCAGATAAGGTGAGCATTATATCTTACAGGAGAACAAAGAATAGAGTAAATTGAAAGCATCTTATCAAACACGGTGAGTACAATTTAAGATCCCTTGATGCGTATAGCCGTATACAGGTTTTCCATTTTTCCTTCTCGTCATTTTTCTTAGAATTTTGTTTTTTTATTATCCTTTATTTTTAGAATTTACTAGTCTTAGATTGTATCAATTGCCAGAAACCACATTAAGAAGTATATTTTAATATTTATGAATTTTGTCTTAATTTAAAAATTGTAGTCTCTGAAGCAAATTTTGATGATGATGATCCAAGCCCTAGGTGACCGCAGCTGCTCCGATTGAAACTAAGTTAAAGTAAAACAAGCAAACAGAGCAAAGCATGTAATAAGATTCTGTCTCGTAATTAAATTTAGAGCAAATTTTCAGTATCAAGATTCTAACACTAAACTAACTGCAACGCTACATGATTAGACTACTTCAGAATTAAAGAAATGAAAAAAAGAAAACACACACTACTAAAAGATTAGAATGATCAATTGCTCTTCTCAAATAAAGAAAAAAAAAGAAGGAAAAAAACAGTTATGGCAGAACTTTTATAATGTAGAAATGAATCCATCGACCCGTTCATTCATCTTCCGAGACAAAAACTTCATGCAAATCGGAGGATTTATTTTGGCAAGAGACAGAATTGACTGAGGCAGAGTCCACAGTCCATCCCCACAAATCAAACCAGAGGCCACTGCAGAGGCAAACTGATCTGCCATAACCTTGTCAACCCTCTCCCAAATAAACAGAATCAAGCTACCAATACACATATCAATTGCAAAATATGATCCAAGGTAGAATGGTATGGCCATAGCCATGGGGAGGGGAATGTATTGCTTGATCTTTCCTGGGGCCAAGTCTTTGATCAGATTGATCACAATTGATGCAGCAAAGAACACGCAGCAGAGTGTGAGGCAGTTCTTTGGGAGGGTACCTAAACCATCTACACCAAGAATAGCCATGTTGCGGTACACAATTGCATATGGAGCAGGATAATCACTGCTGCTTAGTCCAATGTCGCCAAATGCATTGTAGAAAAGCCAAAATACACATGGCGCGACGACACAACCCATGGCTGTGATAACAATAGTAACAGTGATTATATGATATATAACATGAGACCTTAAATTATGAGGATTAGTGGATTGTTTATATCCTCACACTAAAAGAAGCTGTTGGATTATTTTATTGAACTAGAAAGAGTATGGCTGAAGCTGCCTATTTGGTTCAATGTGTGGTTTTTTTTTTATGGTTGGCGGAGAAATACCGTCAACAGTTGAATTGATATATATAAAAACAAAATAAAGGTTTATTTACAAAGAGAATGGAAACCAAATGGCCACCAAACTGAAAATTGAAATAAAAGTAAACATAAAATAAAAGTAAAGCCGAAGAACTTAAAAAGTTTAAACTTAAACTCAAACTAATGCATGGTATTTTTAATGGTGTACAAATTTGTTTTAAAGAACATATTTAAATCCCATAAAAATGTGAGAACTATTTTATTATTGACCCTTGTGGTAATAATTTGAGTTTTTGATATGATCATTAGATTGATGCTAATATTTAAATTGGTGCTAGACTCCATTTATTTTTTTTTTGCTCTGCCATTGGTTCAATGAATTCATACCTGTGCCAATAACCTGGCTTACAAACATGGATCGAGGGGAGGTAAGGGTCATGTAGCCGGTCTTAAAATCTTGCATTAAATCTGCAGCTGTTGAAACGATGCTCATCATGACACCACAAGCCGACAAGCCAGCAACTACACCACCATCTCCCGAACCAGCCCATGAACCAATGACGAAGATGGCAAGCTTGCCGTAAGTGGAAGCAAGAGACCAGTCAGTCAGGCCACATCCGTATGCATTACAGAAGGCGAGGACTGGTGCCCCAATGTACGCCACCAGGATGTAGTACCTAATTAAAGGCAAGATATTATATATGTGATTGTAATTTAGAGTAATGATATTTGGTACTGTTTTGAAGAACTTAATATTGGATATATTATTTGGAATTTTCTACTCGGTCCAATATTTAATCCAATTTTGTTGGCCAAAACTTCACAATGTAGTATTGGACCTAAATGTAGGTAGGAAGATCTAGACTTCAAGACTGGTACTCCACAAAAATTATATAGAGATCAAAACATCTCTTCTTTTATGTAAATTTATATGCATTCATTCATTACTTAATATTATTAAAACATATTCTGTTGAGTGAGTTCTCTATAATATTTAGAATTTAGACCTTAACTTGGGACAAATTTATAGAGATTGGATATCGTACCAATATAGTACTGGTGAGCTGTGCATAACAGACATTACAAATATGGATCAGTCAATTAAAACATTTAAGCTCAAATAGACAAGATAAAATTACCATTTTAGGGGTTTGAAGATGAAAGGCAGAGTAAACATGGAAATGATTGCAACAATTATGTAACCAGGTATTGCGATGTAGTAAGATATCTGGTCCTTCAAAAAAAGCCGAGTCCTCTTCTCATCATCAAAAGACACTGGCTTGACAATCGTCATAGCATGGTCGTCACCATCAGAGACAGGAAGGTCAGATTTCTTGCCTGTTTGTGATTTGTATATGGCATAGAACATGAAGGAGAACACCTTTCCAAAGTTATACAGGCCATCTCCTAGAATCATGGCTATGGATATGAACACCTGGACTAGAGAACAAGTTGAATTTAATAATAGTGATTGGTGATAGCTACTGAAAACAAGTTTAGGTGGTATATAAATTCAGGGTGTCTGTTTTGACACTCTGAACAGGCTTATAACTGGGAGAGCCCAAGCTCGTAGATAAAAATTGGCATTTTATTTTTAAAGATGATGAATTATGTTTGCTGTGAAATAAATTTCAAATTATTCAGATTCTGTAACTTTAAGGAAATGAATAATCATAGAAATTTTCAATTTGTTTACCTTATAACCTTGCAAACCATGAAGACTAGTCGATGGAAGAGAGTCCGAGTACCAGTCTCCCTTCTTCTTGTCAATCAGAGGCCACATCAAGCCCCAAGAAATAATACCTCCTAAGAGGACCGACAAATTCACAATGTATGGGCAGATCATCCCAACTCCAACATAAGTCGAAGAGAAGTCAAAATAAAACCTGAAAAGTGTTAAGTTGGGAGAGTCATATATTGCTTTGGAAAGGCTGGGAATTTGCCAAATTTCTTATAATATTGTTTTATACCACAATTGCTAATATATCAGAGCTGAATAGCGGTTGAAATCTCTGTTATGAGACAATCAGTTTTTCAAAAGAGAATATGCAGACTTCAACCACTAAAGAATTCAGCGGTTGTGGTTTAAAATGAAATTATCCAAATTCAATGGTATGGATGAAATTTTGATAAAAATCAGGAGAATTTGTCAATTACTTTTGAGCATAAGCCTCTAAGCCTAATGTAGGGAAGCTTGTAAATCCACAATCATCCCCCCCGGTAAAAAACCATTGGAAGAATCCCCACACGAAGCTTCCTGCAAAGAACTTGCCTAGTGTTTTTACTTGTTTCCTGCAGATCGAAATAATATTTTTGTAAGTATTTAAAGATTTAAAAAGTTACTGAGCACTGACTGCGAATTAATTATTTCAAAAAATTATTTTCTGTACTTTGCTAATTTAGCACCCTCAGGAGTATGAAAGCCGTTGATAAGATGAGAAGTTGCTGTCCCACTCGGGTAGATCAACCCGTAGTCAACTATCATAATCTGAACATAAACAAAGGTATATTGAGTAAAAGATAAATTCTCTCTTTTTGTCTATCTCAAAGAGACAAAGTGATATACATAAAGCTAGGAGTTGGTCAAAAGGTTTAAAAAAAAATTACCTTCCTCAGGGGCACAAGAGCAAAAAGACCAATGAAACTGACACAAAACATGAACCCAATCATCCAACCCAACGATGGATCCTTAATATCCATCGTATCACGTGCTCCTGTTGCTTGGTTTGCAACTCTACTACTCATACCAAATAAATAGCTTCCAAAGCCACCTGTTCAAAATTTCAAACTTTAAAACTTAGCAATCCAGTAAACAGATTAATTATCTCTGTTCAAATTACACGAGATTCACAAAGCCATACTGTCAGAATCAGTAGATTAATCAGCTTCCTCTAATTATATGTAATTCTTTGAAGAGTCGTAGACAGATCAGGATTATCCATTTCAGGTCAGACAGCACATATTTAGTCTAATAGAACCGGGGTGGAACTACAAGTGCACATTTAACATTTCATGAGGAGGTTGAACCATATAAAAACTTTTAATTCAATAAAATTCAATTAAATTTTAATATTACATGATTAAAAAATCTAAAATCATAAGGGTGGCTAAACACCCCTTGCCAAACCTGTAGATCCGCCCTAGAATCAAATATAAGATCTATTAGCTCTGCATATTTTTTTTGCTGGAGCCCAACCTCGCATACGGCATAGAAATTATGACAAAACCGACAAAAAGTTACCCCAAAAAAGGTGAATATACCACTGAAAGCCAATCCATATGCCGCAACCACGGCTGTCTGAATCACTGTATTCTCCTGCCTCGTAAATGGTTGTCTCAGCATACCACACTTCTCCAACACACCAGTCCACATCCGGACGAAGAAAAACCCGAGCAAACCAGCAGAGACATTCAATGAAGGTATGATACCTGTTGTAAGATTAAGCTTCATAACAATAACACTAAACATTACTGCTAGCAAGAATGCCACAACAAAGGCACGAAAGGTGAGCTGCTCTCTCCAGCCCGGCACGGGTTGTGATTCGAACACTTGTTCGACCGAAAGGACTTGGTAATTCTCTTCATTTCGTTCACTTCTGCCATTTGATTTGTTGCGATGCCTCAGGGTAGACATCTCCACCATGTCTTCCCTGTGAGCATCAGGATTTGCTTGCCAATTTTGATCTTCACTAGTTGCCATTGGAGATTAACTTGGTGACAAGGAGGGAAACAGCGTGGGGGAATCTATTAGATCGGGTTTAAGGATTCAGCAGTTATGAATCTATTTATGTGCTGATAAGAGGATAGCATTATTTTTGGGATGCTATTTCAAGAGTGCAACGCAAATTTCTCTTAAAAATAACACCAATCCTATGTTTTAGTGAGCAAATATATCTATTTTTCTGAATGTTATTGCGGAATGAATTCATACTTCTCCTTAGATGATCAATGACCTTATTGGAAATATATAGTTAATGCGTAATTCAGTATGATACTATTACCAGTAAATTCTAAAATCAACACCAATTTAAGGTAAAAATTATATCAGGGTAATATATGAATTATATATTTTAAGAAGAAAATTTACAATGTACATTCTTGTTTGCAGAGTGAATTACTAAAATTAAAATGTAAAAGAACCTCATTAATACCAAAATGACAAGCAGAGCAAGGTTAAATAGTAAAATGAAGAAGTGATACTGGATTATGGTCCATCTACCCATCAAATCATTCAAAATTTCTAATATACCCATCAAACGTCAAAATATCTTATTTTATCATTATAAATAACCTTCTTTTTCTTTTTTTCTCTTATTATTTTTTTAAGGTAACAAAATAACTTTAGTATATCACTATTGAAAGCTAAAATGAACACGTCCCTTCTATATTCTAATTGAATAAAGGAACCAGTGCTGGAAGGGGTCCGGATCCCATAAAGTAATCCAAAGTTTGAGTTTGCATATGGATCGTCTGATTAGAATCTGAGTCAATCCAGTTTGCGTTGGAATTCATGGGGTACCTCAAGTATTCGTGTGGATTTTGATCAGACAATCGGATCCAAATGCAAACTTTGGGTTAATTTTGATCTGAATTCTCTTTGTATCCACAACTTGGAATCCATGAAAGACAGAAATTGGGTCATTTTCAGAGGATGCTCCAGCCCGGCACAAATGACAACAACAACAACTAAGCCTTTAGTCCCAAACAAGAAAACTGCCAATAGCAGTGAAAGTTTATGTAAATAATTACCGGTACCCTCATTTATTCGATCCCTTTTAATGAAATTATTAACAGGTAATTGCCTACTACTTAAATAAAGAAATTGAGTAAAGGAAATATGTAAGAGACAAAATTCATTCTAATTAAGTACCCTTGTTGAACTATCTTGTCTTCCTTTTTCTATTCCTTTAACTTTGCTTTATATGATATGATTGGCGTTTTGCTAACTATTAAATAAATAAAAAATAACAGAGAAAATTACGAAGAATTTGAGAAGGTTTAATTATGTTTCATATTTAAATTTATATACAATAATTTCCAACGTCAACACTTTAACATCAAACTAACCCAATACTAAAAAGTATTATTAACTCACCAAACTTCTCTTTGAGAAAGAAAACCAAGCACATACATAAAACTTAGGAAACCATCTTACACAACAATGAAGTAACCCAACAGCAGAACATCAACCAATTTTCCAATTTGACTCACAAAGAAGAGATGAAGTGATCGACCTTTACATTCATCTTGCGAGACAAAAACTTCATGCAAATCGGTGGATTAACCTTTGCCAGAGCCAGAATTGACTGGGGAAGAGTCCATAAACCATCCCCGCAAATCATACCTGAGGCCACAGCAGGCCCAAATTGATCTGCCTGCAACTTGTTAATCTTCTCCCAAATAAACAAAATCAAGCTGCCGACACACATGTCAATTGCAAAGTATGGACCAAGATAGAATGGTATGGCCATGGCCATAGGGATGGGGATAAATTGCGAGACCTTTTTGGGAACCAAATCTCTAAGCAGATTGATAAAGAAACCAGCGAAAAAGAACCCAATGCAGAGTTTGAGGCAGTTGTGAGGGAGGGACCCAAAACCATCCACACCAAGAATAGCCATGTTACGGAAAACAATTCCATAAGGCACAGGGTATTCACTGCCACTAAGACCAAGGTCACTGAAGGCCTTGTAAAAGAGCCAAAAGACGCACGGGGAGATGACACAACCCATAGCTGTAATGAAATCATTGGGTGTTATACATGTGAGATGAGACTGTCAATCCCTTTGTTTGTTCATTACTTTTCAGTTTGAATGTTATAATGCTAGTTGTATTATACATTTGCAAGGACTCCACAAAAAGTCCATTATTCTGGTACTGTTCTTGACCCAGCAAGTATAACAAAAATCAATTGAAGAGATCTAGATTAGAGAACATTTTGACCAGGTTATTGGACTTGAGCTTGACTAATTAAGAAATGTTGCTACTTCACGAATATATTTTTACCTGTGCCAATAATTTGACTAACAAACATGGATCTTGGAGAGGCAAGGGTCATGTAACCAGTCTTGAAATCTTGCATTAAATCAGCGGCAGTAGCGACGATGGTCATCATGACACCACAAGCTGCCAAGCCGGCAAGCACACCTCCATCTCCCTTACCAGCCCATGCACCAATCGTGAAGATGGCAAGCTTACCATAAGTGGAGATAAGAGACCAATCGGTCAGGCCACAACCATATGCATTACAGAAGGCAAGGATTGGTGCGAATAAATAGGCTACCAGGATGTAGTACCTGTTAAATAAATAGAAATTAAGAATGTTATTCTGTTGGCTTGCTTCGATGATTTCGTAATTGCATTGTGCTGCCAGCAATTTTCTTATTTTGTAATTTGTTCACCAAAAATCCAAAAGGTTTGGAGCGTGGTAGAGCCAGACATGTCCTTTGTTGGAATTGAGAGCAATTCCTGTTTTGGTACTTATTTTTTTTTGCTCTTGAAATACTTTATTTATTCACCAAAATACCACAGGGTCACGAGTGTGGAATGCATAATTTTGTGCACTTTTTTGGTCATCATCAGAAAATTATTTGGGCAACAAGTATAGAAGTACCATTTCAGAGGCTTGAAGATATGTGGCAGTGTCACAATGGAAATTATCGCCAAACAAACATAGCCTCCTAATGCAAACTTCTTAGGGATCCGGCCCTTCAAAAAGTGCTCGATCCTCCTCTTGTCATCGAATGAGATTGTCTCAGCAAAAACAACATTGCCAGCACCATCTGTGATGGGAAGTTTGGACTTGATTTTTGATGCACTGTAAAGAGAGAGAAATGTGTGGGCTAAGACCTTCACAAAGTTGTACAAGCCATCTCCTAAAATCAGGGCAACGGAAATAAACACCTACATGATGGAAAACTCATTAGTAAAGGGATATTTCCTGTTGAATTTTAACAAAAGTTGGAAAAGTAGTTTAGTAATTGACTCAATACTCAGTAGCTAAATTGTTACTTAAGGAGATTAAGCTGACTGAACAAAAAGGGGGAATTTCATGTATACCCTCAAAAACTTGGAAATTACGCATTTCCCTCTCTAAAATTGATAATATCATACCCTTCTAAACTTCAAAAACTCACAAATTTACTCATCTCAATGTATTTTTTATTGCAACTCATTTTAAACTTACGAAGTATCCATTTTACCCTTCCTTAAAAAAATAAAAATATATATAACAAGTTTTAGAGAAAATGTTCTTCTAAGTGGATGATTTTTGAGGGTTAATGAGTCATTTCTCTACTTCTGACAATTATGCAGTAGAGAAATGACATAATTGTTCTCAGAAACCAACCAATTAGAAAGACTGACATTTTTCTGAAATATGCTACTAGTTTTTATTTTTAATGAGAGGTAAAATGGGTATTTCATAAATTTAAAATAAGTTTCAAAAGACAAGACAATAAATGGTTAAATTTGTGAGTTTTTTAAATTTAGAAGGGTAAATATGATATTATCAATTTTAGAGGGGGAATACATAATTTCAATGTTTTTGAGGGAGATACGAAATTGCCCGGAACAAAAAGACTTTAGTTTCTCACAAGTTTTGTATGCACTGAACTAATTATAGGTACAGTGTAAATTTCCATTTTTGACCTTCTATTTATATTTGTCATTGTTTTGTATCTTATAAGTTTAGGTTCAAATACTTACCCTATAACCTTGCAAGCCATGAAGACTGGTGTCAGAGAGAGAAGCAGAATACCATTCGCCCTTTTTGTTATTAATCAGAGGCCACATCAACCCCCAAGAAAGAATACCACCCAAAAGCACAGAAATGTTCACAATGTAGGGGCAGATCATCCCAACTCCAACATAGGTAGGAGAGAAGTCGAAGTAAAACCTACAAAAGATGCAAGAAAGGAGTTTCATAACATATATTAAAAAGAACTGTCATTTTTATCGTTTGCAAAAGCTCGAATATATTTTTTACTTGTTCTTATAAGCTTTCAGGCCTAATGTCGGGAAATATAAAAATCCACAATCATCTCCACCAGTGTAGAACCATTGAAAGAACCCCCACAAGAAGGTGCCTGCAAAGAACTTGCCTAGGAGCTTTACTTGCTTCCTAAATTATACAGTTTAAAATGAGATTAGATAACTTTTAAACTACAACATCTACAATGCAGGTGGTGTTTTGTGATTCTGAGAATGATTCTTTCTTACATCGCCAACTTAGCACCCTCAGGAGTGTGAAAACCATTGATAAGATAAGCAGTAGCTGTCCCACTTGGATAGATCAACTTATAATCGATTATCATGATCTGAACGATACGAAGTTTGTTCATGTAATTAGTAACTTCTTTCCTTTGACATACACAAAATTGAATTAACATATAGTGAGTTGAACTATGGATAGAGAAGTTTTACCTTTCTCAAGGGCACCAGTGCAAAAAGGCCGATGAAGCTGACTAAAAACATGAACCCGATCATCCAGCTTAGTTTCGGGTCCTTGATATCTCTTGGATCATTTGCTTCAGTTGCTTGTTCTGCTACCCGACTGCTCATAGCAAACAGATAGTTTCCAAACCCGCCTGTTCAGACAGATTAACTTTTACAGTGAACCAAATAGAGAGCTGTTCATGCCTTTGATTGAGAAAATTGAATCCAAGTTGGAAGGGTGGAAAAGTCGGCTCATCTCAAGGGGAGGTTGGTTACAGCTAATGAACTCAGTTTTAAGTTCAATTCCCATATATTTCATGTCCTCCTTTCTAACACCGAGTTGGGTAATCAAAAGGATTGACAAAATTCGAAGAGATTTCCTATGAGGTAAATCTGAAAATAGAAGGGGCATATCACTAATTAATTGGGAAATTGTTTGCCATCCAAGAGAGTATGGAGGTATGGGAGGGGCTAACCTGAATATTCGCAACAAATCCTTATTACTTAGATGGTGGTGGCGGTTATACAGGGATTCCAATTCCTTATGGACCCAAACAGTGATGCAGCTTTATAATTTGGCAAAAACTACGAAAAACCACCAAATTTGGATGAGGCACAGTTCTTTCTTTTGGTTACAATTGTTAAAATTAAGACCTCTTTTTGATTGTAGTGTTACATGGAATATAGCTCAGGGATCATCCATTTTATATTGGTTTGATGCCTGGATATTGAAGAATAAAGATATGCCTCAGAGATTATTCATCACTGGCATTTTAGGCAACATATAAGCTAGCCTCTAATTGTATAGCTGTCAAGTCTTTTTTAGTACCTAGCTTGATTTCAGTAACGGCTAGTAAATCTTTGTAATTAAGACACAATTAGAGTGTAGTTTACAGCCATTGTAATTTTGGAAATAGTCCAACGGCTAGTAGGATTTTAGGCTATAAATAGTGATGTATAGAACTTGTAAAATTCAGAACACACTCAATAAAAAAGATTATTGTTCATCACTTCTTTTCCTCTTCTAAATTCAATATGGTATCAGAGCGGGATCAATCCTGACTCAAAATCTGAAATCAAGCAAAGCTGCAGATAACAAAGAACTGCAAGCAACATCAAAAACCCTCTTAATCTTAGCAACCATTCTTACTCGAATCTACATCAGCATCAGCTTTTATCAGGTTTTTTTTTTTTTTTTTCACAAAGGAACCCAAAAAAACCAGAAAGAAAAACCAGCTTTTATCAGGTTCTGTCCTCATCTTTTTTTTATTTTCTTATCCTACTTACAAATCAAGCACACTAGAAATCAGAAAATTTCCTTCACACACACACAAAACAGCAACAAAAGGGGTAGTACCAGAAAAAAAAAAAAACCGAGAGGGGGTTGTACCAGGAAAAAAAAAACCAGCAAACACCGAAGGAAAAGTACCAGGTAGATTTTACCTTGTTCTCTCCATCCGGAAATTAACAACCTGACCTCAAGGTCGGAGAAATTCGAATCGCAAGGGTAAACTCCCTTCCTCGCCTTCTCAAACCTCAAATAGAAAGGATGCAATCTAGTGTCAACCGAAACCCTAATCCAAGGTCCGAGACGGGAGGAGTCTCCAGTACTGTCCGGTGCACCTACTGTAAAAAAGAGGGACACGAACGAGTCGAGTGCTGGTTCCTCCATCCATCGCTCCGACCGAAGAGGAAGGAAATTAGATGCGGTGCAAGAAAGGGGGAGAGAGAGAAGAAATTTGGAGGCATGGGGTCAGAAATAAACGAAGGGGCACATTGTCCTGGATCCGAACCAGGTTACAAAATTGAGTCCAATCTCTCTGGATCTTATGTGGCAGAAACCGCACAGCTAATTAAAGCTCTAATTAGGTTGCTACAGCAGCAAACCTCAGGTTTTGTACATTCTAAAGCTACTTTTAATTCTCGTAAAATTAACAATAATTTTAAATTTGCAAGTCTGTGTCACAATCCAAGCAAATGGATTATTGACTCGGGTGCCACTGACCACATGACATGAGACCAAAATAAATTAGAAAGTGTCACACAAATTAAAGACCCTCAACATGTAATTGTTGCAAATGGAAATAAAGTCCAAATTCATGGTTTTGGTACAACCAAATTTCTTACAAAAGACGTGAAAGATATTTTATATTTACCAGATTTTAATTCAAACTTATTATCGGTTAGTAAAAAAACCCAAGAGCTAAATTGCAATGTCATATTCTCACCAAATAAAGTGACACTTCAAGATCGAGAAACTGGGAATACGATTGGTGAGGGATGTTTGAAAAATGGTCTCTATTACCTTGAAGAAAACAATAGTAAATGTCTTGTGTCATTAAATTCAGTAGATCGTGACAAATTGCTACACCGACGATTTGGTCATCCATCTGATCAAGTTTTAAATAAATTTTTTTGTTATAATCTTGATTCAAAAAATTGTGATGTGTGCAAATTTTCAAAGCAAACTAGATTACCATTTTCTTCATCCATCAATCTGTCAGAAAAATGTTTTGACTTAATTCATTCAGATGTTTGGAGTCCAGCCCCTATCAATTCTTATAATCATTTTAGATACTTTGTCACATTTATTGATGATTTTTCTCGTACAACTTGGGTATACCTTTTGAAAGGAAAACATGAAGTCTTTTCATACTTTCAAGACTTCTATAACTTTGTCCAAAATCAATATAATGCAAAAATTAAAATTTTTAGGTCTGATAATGGGACAGAATACATAAATAAAAATTTCTTAGATTTTTTTAAACAAAAAGGAATTTTACATCAAACCACATGCATCAACACACCCGAACAAAACGGAGTTTCAGAAAGAAAAAATAGACATTTACTTGAAGTTACTAGATCACTTCTCTTTCAAACTAATGTTCTAAAAACTTATTGGTCAGACGCGGTATTAACAGCAACTTACCTTATAAATAGATTACCAAGTGCTAGACTTAGGAACATGAGTCCTTTAGAAATTCTTAAGGGTAGAAAAATTGATCTTGACCATATAAGAATATTTGGGTGTACATGTTTTGTACATATAAAAAGACAAGACAAGTTAGATAAAAATTCAATTAAAGCCATTTTCTTGGGTTATTCGTCAGAAAAGAAAGGATATAAGTGTTATGATCCCAAAAATCATAAACTTTATTTCTCACGAGATGTATCATTCTTTGAAAATGAACCATATTATCAAACAAATGAACAAGACAATGTACAAAATCAATCACAAAGTCAACCAACGTTATTATTTCCAAATGATTTTATATTTCCTGAAGAAATAAATCAAGAACAAGTTGAAGGAGATCACACTGGTGAAACAAGTGCAATTCCTTCAGGGGGAGAAAATGAAGAAATTGAGCCAAGTGAAGAAACAACTCAAGAAGAGATTGAAATTGACTCAAGCGAAGAAGCGACTCAAGAAGAAACTGCCTTGAGAAGATCAGTAAGACAAACTCGACCTCCCATCAAACTAAGGGATTATGTATCCCATCAGGTGATGTATCCAATTCAAAATTTTATTTCTTATGATAAGGTATCTCCTACATACCAGGCCTACTTGGGTAACATTAGTAACCAAACCGAACCAACAAATTTTAATGAAGCAAATCAAAGTTTGATTTGGCGTAAGGCTATGAAAGAAGAACTTCAAGCCTTAGAAAAAAATAATACATGGGATATTATTCATTTACCAAAAAATAAAAAGACCGTAGGTTGCAAATGGGTATACAAAATCAAATACAATTGTGATGGTACGGTTGAAAGGTACAAAGCTAGATTAGTAGCCAAAGGATATACCCAAACTTATGGTATTGATTACCAAGAGACCTTTGCGCCAGTAGCAAAAATGAATACAGTTAGAATTTTGCTATCGGTGGCCACCAACTTAGGATGGGATTTGTTCCAAATGGACGTAAAAAATACATTTCTTCAAGGAACATTGGAAGAAGAGGTCTACATGACCCTTCCTCTAGGTCATAAGAATGCGTCAGATCCAACATTGGCGTGTAAGTTAAAGAAAGCAATTTATGGCCTAAAGCAATCACCAAGAGCATGGTATGCCAAGCTAAGCTTTTCTCTTTAAAAAATTAACTTTAGTAAAAGCACAGCAGATTCATCTATGTTTGTCAAACATTCACAAAATTGCACCACTATTATTCTTGTCTATGTAGATGATATTATCATCACTGGAAATAATAATGAGGAAATTAGAAAGGTAAAACAATATTTAAAAGAAGAATTTGATATCAAGGATCTTGGTAACCTTTCATATTTTCTAGGAATAGAAATAGCTCACTCAAGTAAAGGCTTATTTCTATGCCAAAGAAAATATGTTATTGACCTGTTAAAAGAAACTAGTAAATTGGGAGCT
Organism: Carex pumila; assembly: GCA_033356055.1. NCBI lineage: Eukaryota > Viridiplantae > Streptophyta > Magnoliopsida > Poales > Cyperaceae > Carex > Carex pumila. The sequence continues at coordinate 150,305 of JARJHM010000473.1, read as the reverse complement.
AAACCAGCCAATACCCCAATGGAAACCAATATTAAACTTGGAATTGTGGATGGTGAACCACTACCTGATATAGGGCAATATCAAAGGTTAGTAGGTAAGTTGATCTATCTTACAGTTACTAGACCTGACATTGCCTTTGCAGTTAGTGTTATAAGCCAATTTATGCATGCTCCACGCACCAGTCACTTGAGTGCAATTGATAGAATACTAAGATATCTTAAAAGCACTCCAGGTCAAGGAATTTGGATGAAAAAAAATAATTCTAACAATGTGGTTGGTTTTTCTGACGCAGATTGGGCCGGTAGCTGTGACAGAAAATCAACCACCGGGTTTTGTACTTTTGTAGGTGGCAACTTAGTCACTTGAAAAAGTAAGAAGCAAAATGTTGTGGCAAGGTCAAGTGCGGAAGCTGAATATCGAGCTATGGCATCAACTGCAAGTGAGCTCATATGGGTCAAACAACTGCTTAACGACATGAACATAGAGCACAAAGGGGCAATGCAAATGTACTGTGACAACCAAGCTGCACGACATATTGCATCAAATCCAGTATTTCATGAAAGAACAAAGCACATAGAGGTCGACTGTCACTTTGTCAGAGAAAAAGTACAGTCGGGAGAAATAGAGATACCATTTGTTAGAAGCAAAGAGCAACTAGCAGATATATTCACCAAAGCACTCGACAAAGCCAACCATCTAAACATACTTAGCAAGTTGGGCTCTATTAATTTATTTGAACCCAACTTGAGGGGGAATATTGAAGAATAAAGATATGCCTCAGAGATTATTCATCACTGGCATTTTAGGCAACATATAAGCTAGCCTCTAATTGTATAGCTGTCAAGTCTTTTTTAGTACCTAGCTTGATTTCAGTAACGGCTAGTAAATCTTTGTAATTAAGACACAATTAGAGTGTAGTTTACAGCCATTGTAATTTTGGAAATAGTCCAACGGCTAGTAGGATTTTAGGCTATAAATAGTGATGTATAGAACTTGTAAAATTCAGAACACACTCAATAAAAAAGATTATTGTTCATCACTTCTTTTCCTCTTCTAAATTCAATACTGGACATATCCAACAATGATTTCCCAATTTACCCCTTCACCTTCAACCAGAAAATATTCGCTGCAAATGGCCATTACCACTGGTATCTGTCAGTTACAGCTGGTACAAGAGCACGCTGAGGATAGAGTGCTTTGGTTATGGACCAAAGACAATGAATATACAGCCAACTCGTTTTACAAGTTGGTTATATCAGCAGGAAAACCAATGTGGTGCTACAAGTTCATTTGGCGGCTCAAAATACCTCCAACTGTTCGCGTTTTTATTTATCTTTTACTACAGGGGAGACTTCTAACACACGATGTTATGATACACAGAGGTTTACAATGTAATTTAAGTTGTGAAGTTTGCCAACAATGTTCCTTCGAAACTGCAATGCATCTATTTTTCCAATGTAATAAGGCAAGGACATGCTGGGCAAGAATAAATGCTTTGTTAGGAGTTAACATAGTACAACCAGGATACACAGTGCCAGCTACAGTTGAAAATTCTTGGAGGGGTTGTAAGAATCGGATGTCAAGGAACAGATGGGGGTCGTATTTCTTTGCAATTTGCTGGTATCTATGGAGGGCCCGAAACAAGATGATTTTCGAAGGCTATGAAACTGATCCAGTCTGGATTGCACACCATGCCAGTAGAGAAGTAAAGATGTGGATGAAATTCTGCTAATCCTCGTTTTGGGCATTATTTTATTACTTTTATATGTTGTTCTTAAGCTGTTTTGATAGGCTGCAATATTTAGTGCAGTATGTTGTTGTTTTATGTAGTATACTCAAACAGCTGTATCTCTGATAGCTACTATCGGAATTTTCAAAAAAAAAAAACTTTTACAGTGAACCTTTCTGAGAGGCATTATACAACTGTTATACCACAAGTGCCACACAAAAACCATGCTCTTGCTTGTTGGATTATCCAAATGAACGGGCCCATTTATAATAAGCCAGAAAAATAATATAGATGGAGTGATGGACATCATTTTCACAGTATATCACTATCCTAGAAACTAAGTGTCAATGGATACGGTACTGATCTGGAGAAACTATTTTGATACCCATAACCATTTAAAATTTGTCTTACTCAAAACCTACTCTTTCCCATTAAAAATTAGCTTATTCATATTCTATTCTTACCCATTAAGATAATAGACAACGAAACGAATAAATTGATAGCATATAAAATTTAATCCATAATATATATATAGAGAGAGAGAGAAAGGAGGGATCTAATTACATCCTTTTTTGGTGATACCGAATTACACTTTTTATTTTCAAAATTTTCAAATTCCAAATAGTCAAATCTAAACCGTTCGACATGATAAATATATTAAAGTGTGTTTGCAGATCAAATTTTATATTTTTTTGAATTTTTTTACTATTTATTAAGTATTTTACAAAATCGTTGTTTTCATATAATTAAATTTTTGTACTTATCTTAATAAATAGTAAAAAAATTCAAAAAAATGTAAAATTTTATATGTAAGCACATTTTAACATATCCGTCATGTTGAATAATTTGGATTGACCGTTTGAACTTTAAAATATAGGGTGTAATCCGGTGTCACAAAAAAAAAAGTGTCTAAATAAATTTTTTGTTATCCATATTCATACGTAATAAGCTAACAAAGAAAAAATTACTTATGTATAACTTATCGAATATAGATCAGATAAACAACTAAAAATGATGTCACTGACACTCCTACTAAAAACGAATTAAAATCTGCTGAAATTCTGAAAAGAATTTGAGGGTCCTGCAATTCCCTTCTCTCCATATCTCTCTCCTCTCTCTTCTTTCTCTCTCATCAAATATTGATGAGAGAGGAGAGAGATATGGAGAGAAGGGAATTGCAGGACCCTGAAATTTCAAAGCAGATCCGGATCCACTAAAAACCTCATTCATTACGGAATAGCCTCACTTTCACTTATCACTTAAAGTCATGCTTTTAAGTTAGAGAGTCAACCAAGGCGAGTCAACTATAATAAACAGTGGACCGGATTTTTATTTGTTTATGCCAATTTAAGTGGACCTGATTTTCTTTGCCCGTGACAGTTTGCATCACCTGTGACCTTCTACCTGGCCACTAAGCTGATTGGATGAAAATGAACAACCAATTATCTTTTTCTGATTAAATGGCCCAGCTTTGTTATCCTACCCTAACATAAATTTATCACATAAAAAACAAAAACAAATGATACACATATTTGCAAAAAAAAAAAAAAAAAAACTTATTTGGACTGTTGGGATCTTACACACAAATAATACGTCGAACAGAAAAAACCCAAATTTTGTAATAAAAAATCGATTTGAACGGTTAACTTTTTGTGGGCCACCGATTATCGGAAATTCAAGATATTATTTCTACCTTAGTTTAAAATTTAAAAAAAAAACCTTATCGTTTATTTTTGTGCTTCTTTTACGATGACCCAACTTTCATGCTCTCCCCATTTGTCACTCTTTTCAGTTGTCTCTCCTTCAAATATTTTTCTCTCTCCTCTCTATCTGTTTTTTTCTCTTCTTCTTCTCTCTCCCTCTTCCTTTAAGATAATACAACAATCACTAGAGTTCATTGAAACGCAGTGGCAAAGGAATCGATATCTCATAAGAAGACAAAACAAAAGAAAAACAACTTCCACAAAAGCACAAAATAGGTAGGTAAGCTTACCGCTAAACGCCAACCCATACGCAGCAACCACGGCAGTCTGAATCACCGTGTTCTCCTGCCTTGTGAAGGGCTGCTTCAGCATTCCCCACTTCTCCAAAGCCACGGTCCACATCCGTGTGAAGAAAAACCCAAGCAAACCAGCCGCGACGTTCAGCGAAGGTATGATACCGGTGGTGAGACTAAGCTTCATCACGATAACGCTAAACAGTACAGCGAGGAAGAAGGCCACGAAGAAGGCGCGAAAGGTGAGCTGCTCTCTCCATCCCGGTATGGGTTTTGACTCGAACGCTTGCTCCACTGTGAAGGCTTGGTCATCACTTTCGCCATTAGAACTATTGGGTATGTTGCGCTGTCTCAATCCAGTCGCCTCCACCATCTCCTCTCCTTCGTATGCATCAGATTGTGGATTTGGTTTTGTATCTTCGCTGATCCCCATTGGAAAAAGAGATACAGAGGGAGAGAATCTGAAAGATGATATTTCGAATCTGGTTGTGGGAATCTATTTAATAGACGGATGTAAATAGGGAAATGTAATTCCAAGTTTCCAACGATTTGTCAACAATGATAAGGATGTAAATATGGAAGTTTCTAACTACCGTTTTCTCGTACAATTAGGGTGTCACTCACACGTTTACCCGTTTATCCTACCCGTAATAAAACAGACATGAATAAAGTTTTTTTTCATTAACTTAATCAGTATGAATATAGATAAGATTTTTTTTTATTAGATAAATAAGTATGAGTACAGATAAAAGTTATTTTGTATTTATTTGATAACAGATAATTTTATGAAATAAATTATATATCGATATATCAATATTATATTCAATTTATTTATTTTTTTAATTTTTATATTGCTTTATCAATACTGGAGATGTAATAACGCTAATTCATTTTCTTATTTTCTTGCTTATTCATAGATGTTACATTTTTCTCAATTTTGAAAAAGAAAAATTATATTGTATAATCTGGCTCAAATTTCAATCTTCCTCTTTTTTGGACTATTTTTAACCTCTTAGGTATTATAGTACAATTTAATATTTCCGATTTAGGTCCTGTTTGGTTGCACCAGTGAGAATAGGAATGGATACGAGAATTAGAAATTTTGAACTGAAAATTACTGTTCACTATGGAAATAAAAACTTAGCTCTAAGCAAATTTTTTTTTCCCACAGTGAATAGTGATTCACCGAACGGGGCCTTATTCTTCTATACACAATAAGTGTACTTGTCATTTCTTTAGGATCAGTTTTTAATTATTAGTATTGACAAGGTGTGTTCCATTATATTTGATGATTATTTTTTTTTATCTAAAGTTTAACAAAATCAAGCCAAGACAAGGAGATATAAATGTTGGGCACAGTTCGTACTGATGCTGTGTTTTAAATATTCATGTTTTTAATTTGAAAGTGGTTTGGTGTTAGTTGGATAAGATGATTTTGAATTCTTTTTTGTAAATTAGTACAAATTTATTGAATGTATTTTGCAAATTCACCTTTTGAGCTTACTAATTTTAACAATACGGTTATGTTGCGTACTATGAAGTTCTATTAGTTTACAAACATATTTTGTTTCAAAGCAACCATTATATATAATTAAGGTGATGTCATTGCTTTCTCATACCAATAATGGTTCAACCTTTTCTGATTGCTGAAAATCGCAGTCTGACCTAGTAGCGCCTGTGCTGACGGAGATAAGTACATGTCTCCAATGGTATCAGTATTTTGTATTATCCAACTAAAAGAGTTACTGCATTGTAGTGCTGCACAGATTCCTACTTGGTCATCCATACTCACCTGAAGACCACAAGAAACAGCAAAACCATTTAAACAATGTATGACATGATGAGTTTAGATGATTTATTTGTAAAAATAATAAAATTATTATATTAGTATTTTTGTTATTTACCTGTTTTGTTACCCGTTAATTATAATGGAGATGAGTAGGATAGAGTAAGACAAATCTCTAACAGATATGAATAGAGTATAGGTAAGATCAATTCTTAATGAGTATGAGTATGAAAATAATTTCACTTTCTACACCCCTACGTGCAATAATGATTTCTCTGTACAAGTGAACAGCGGAGACTGATTTCTTTAAAATCGTAATTAATTTCTTTAAGAATGAGTTGGTTTAAAATTAATAAATAAATATGGTTTCATTTTTCCACTATAGAGATTGGCATCTTCGTAAAGGATGCTGGGAGTGTTAGATTTAGACACGTTTGGATAATTGATAATCATTAATTTGACATATTAGAATCATTACATTTCACATGATTTTTTTTATCAAATAATTAGAGATTACAGGACAACTGAAAATCTAGATGGAAAAGGTTTTTTTTTTTTTCATCGGCACAAGACTCGCCTACCAATCAGAAATTCCCACATGTATGCATTTCATACTAATTCATAAAATTGTCAACATCATCAAACATTTATAAATTTTTTATATGAATAAACTATAAGAGGAGGGGTCCACTTACAATATTTGAAAATTACAACATCTTACAATAATTTGGTTTTGTAATTTTTAATTCCTAAATAGTTAATCCAAACAGTTAAACATGATCTCTATGTTAAAATATGCTTAAAGATCAAATTTTATATTTTTTTTGAATTTTTTTCACTATTTATTAAGTATTTTATAACACTGTAGTTTTTAGGCAATTATTAACCACTGAAAAATAATAGTTTTGTAAAAATACTTAATAAATAGTAAAAAAAATAAAAAAAAATATAAAATTTGATCTCCAAACACATTTTAATATAGATATCATATTAAACTGTTTGGACTATAAAAATTGCAATATTGAATTGTTGTAAGATGTTGTAACTTTCAAATGTTGTAAGTGAATCCCTTCTCAAAGTATAAATAATTATTATAAGCATAGAAGTGTATTGAGAGCAAAGCTAGTGTGTGTTGTGCTTAGTAAAAGGATTTGTAAACCTCATGTATGCATTTCATATTACTTCACAAAATTGTAAACCATGAAACACTTATATTTTTTTATATGAATAAACTGTAATTAATTATTTATAAGTTTTACCTTTCTCAATCCGGTTTGAGTTGGAATTTATGGGGGTATACCTTGAGTATTCATGTGGATTTTGATCAGAAAGTCGGATCCAAACGCAAACTTTGGGTTACTTTAGGGGATCTGAATTCGGCCTGGAAATAAAAGGACCTCTTTTGTCTCTTTCCCCATCTATTGACAAACCTGGTGATACATTAGGCCAGGAATTCTTGGGAAATTCTTTTTGTATCCACGAGTTGGAATCCATGAAAGACAGAAATTGGGTATTTTCAGAGGATGCTCCAGCCCCGCACAAATGACACAAATAAATAGGGATAGTCGACTAGAAAACTGCCAATAGCAGTGAAAGCTTATGTAAATAATTACCAGTACCCTCGTTTATTCGATCCCTTTTAATGAAATTATTAACAGGTAAGTGCCTACTACTTAATAAAGAAATTGAGTAAAGGAAATATGTAAGAGACAAAATTTATTCTAATTAAGTACCCTTGTTGTACTATCTTGTCTTTCTTTTTGTATTCCTTTAACTTTGCTTATATGAGAAGGTTTAATTATGTTTCATATTGAAATTTATTTACAATATAATTTCCAACGTCAACACTTTAACATCAAACTAACCCAATACTAAAAGAATTATTAACTCACCAAACCTCTCTTTGAGAATGAAAACCAAGAACATACATTAAACTTAAGAAACCATAACTACACAACAAAGAAGTAACCCAACAGCAGAACATCAACCATTTTCCAATTTGACTCACAAAGAAGAGATGAAGTCATCGACCTTTACATTCATCTTGCGAGACAAAAACTTCATGCAAATTGGTGGATTAACCTTTGCTAGAGACAGAATTGACTGAGGAAGAGTCCATAAACCATCCCCGCAAATCATACCTGACGCCACAGCAGGTCCAAATTGACCTGCCTGCAACTTATTAATCTTCTCCCAGATAAACAAAACCAAGCTGCCGACAAACATGTCAATTGCAAAGTATGGGCCAATATAGAATGGTATGGCCATGGCCATAGGGATGGGGATAAATTGCGAGACCTTCATCGGGACCAAGTCTCTAATCAGATTGATTAAGACAGCAGCGAAGAAGAATCCGTAGCAGAGTTTAAGGCAGTTGTGAGGGAGGGACCCAAAACCATCCACACCAAGAATAGCCATGTTACGGAAAACAATTGCATTAGGTGAAGGGTATTCACTGCCGCTGACACCAATATTGTTGAATGCCTTGTAAAAGAGCCAAAAGACGCATGGTGCGATGACACATCCCATAACTGTAATAGAAACATTGGGTGATTAACATGTGATATGAGACTGTCAATCCTTCTGTTTGTTCATTATTTTTTCAGTTTGAATGTTATAATGCTAGTTGTATTATACATTTGCAAGGACTCCACAAAAAGTCCATTATTCTGGTACTGTTCTTGACCCAACAAGTATAACAAAAATCAATTGAAGAGGTCTAGATTAGAGAACATTTTGACCAGGTTATTGGACTTAAGTTTAACTAATTACGTAATGTTGCTACTTTGCGAATATATTTTTACCTGTGCCAATAATTTGACTAACAAACATGGATCTAGGGGAGGCAAGGGTCATGTAACCAGTCTTGAAATCTTGCATTAAATCAGAAGCAGTGGAGACAATGCTCATCATGACACCACAAGCTGCCAAGCCGGCAAGTACACCACCATCTCCTTTACCAGCCCATGCACCAATCGTGAAGATGGCAAGCTTACCATAAGTGGAGGCAAGAGACCAATCAGTCAGGCCAGCACCATATGCATTACAGAAGGCAAGGATTGGTGCAAATAAATAGGCTACAAGGATGTAGTACCTGTTTAACAAAATAGAAATTAAGAGAATATGTTATTCTGTTGGCTTGTTTTGATCGTCTTGTAATTGCACTGTGCTGCCAGCAATTTTCTTATTATGTAATTTCTTCACCAAAAATCTAAAAGGATTGGAGCGTGGGAGAGTCCTACAGGTATGTACTATGTTGGAATTGAGAGCAATTCATATTTTGGTACTTATTTTATTTTGTTCTCTTGAAATCTTTTATTTTATTCACCAAAATACCACAGGATCACTAGAGTGGAATGCATAATCATATGTTTGAAACTGGAACGGTTATGGTTTGGTACTGATTTTATATTGAGACCTTTTTTTTCATTTTATACAATTTATGATTATTAGTTCCTTAAATTATCATATATTCTTTTTATGAAAATTGCATTATTTTGTCATCATCGGAAAATAATTTGAGTATTAAGTATAGAAGAACCATTTGAGAGGCTTGAAGATATGTGGCAGTGTCACAATGGAAATTATCGCCACACAAACATAGCCTCCTAATGCAAACTTCTTAGGGATCTGGTCCTTCAAAAAGAGCTCGGTCCTCCTCTTGTCATCGAATGAGACTGTCTCAGAAGAAACAACATTGTTGTCGCAATCTGTGATGGGAAGTTTAGACTTGCTTTTCCAATCTTTGTAAATAGCAAAAAGTGTGCGGGACATGACCTTCACAAAGTTGTACAGGCCATCTCCTAGAATCAGGGCAATGGCTATAAACACCTACATGATGAAAAACTTATTAATACAGAGATATTTCATGTTAAATTTTAACAGAAGTTTTTTCACAAACTGTGCTAATAGCAAAAGTAGTTAATTAATTGACTCAATACTTGATAGCCAAAATGTTGCTCAAGGAGATTCAACTGACAGAACAAAAAAGACTTCAGGTTCTCACAAGTTTTTGTATAAATAATTATGGGTACAGTGCAAATTTCCATTTTTTTTTCCTTCTATTAATATTTGTCATTATTTGTATCTCATAAAGTTTATGTTCGAATACGTACCCTATAACCTTGCAAGCCTTGAAGATTGGTGTCAGAGAGAGAAGCAGAGTACCATTCGCCCTTTTTGTTATTAATCAAAGGCCACATCAACCCCCAAGAAAGAATACCACCCAAAAGCACAGAAATGTTCACAATGTGGGGGCAAATCATCCCAACTCCAACATAGGTCGGAGAGAAGTCAAAGTAAAACCTACAAAAGATACAAGGAGTGTAATAACATGTTACAAAGAATGTCATTTTTTTTTTCTCTTTTACAAAGCTCGAATATGTATTTTACTTATTATCATAAGCCTTTAGGCCTAATGTAGGGAAATTTGCAAATCCACAACCGTCTCCGCCAGTGTAGAACCATTGAAAGAACCCCCACAAGAAGGTGCCTACAAAGAACTTGCCTAGGAGCTTTACCTGCTTCCTAAAATAATACAGTTTAATAAGAAATTAGATAACATTTAAGCTACAATACAACATCTACAATGCAGTATTTGTTTTGTGATTCTGAGAATGATTCTCTCTTACATCGCCAACTTAGCACCCTCTGGAGTGTGAAAACTATTGATAAGATAAGCAGTAGCTGTCCCACTTGGATAGATCAACTTATAATCAATTATCATGATCTGAAAACAAAACAAAGTTTGTTCATGTAATTAGTAACTGCTTTCCTTTGACTCCACATAATTTGAATTAACATATAGTGAGTTGAATTATGGATAGAGAAGTTTTACCTTTCTCAAGGGCACCAGTGCAAAAAGACCGATGAAACTGACTAAAAACATGAATCCGATCATCCAGCTTAGTTGTGGGTCCTTGATATCCCTTGGATCATTTGCTTCAGTAGCTTGTTTTGCTATCCGACTGCTCATACCAAACATATAGCTTCCAAAGCCACCTGCTCAACAGAATAAATTTTTCAATGAACTTTCCTGAGAAGCATTATACAACTGTTACACCATAAGTGCTACACAAAAACCATGCTCTTGATTGTCGGGTTTATCCAAAAGAACAGACCCAATTTTAATACTCCAGATATAACAATATGAACATCAGAAACCTCATTCATAATGTGAACAACATAAAAAGTAAGGGCCTATTCGGCAATATGCTGAGAAAAAATGGAATTTGGAAAATACTTCTATTTCACACTATTCTGATCATGTTCGATTCAAGGTGAAAAAATGAAAGAGTGAAAGAGTATTGATAAATGAGCCAATTGAATCTCACAAAAATACTAGGAAAATGCTAATATACTACTCGTAGCACCGTAAACAACTCCAAAATACTAATTTCTCTATTCCACCTCTCCAATGAAATAGAAAATTAGTTCATAGAGAAATGAAGAAGGAATGTAATTATAAAAAGCACGAGTTTAACTGCAAAAGTTCAAACTCAATTTTATTTTGTTCATTTTCATAACCAAGCTAGATTTTAGCTCAGCTTATTAATTCTAGACCAGTCTACTACGGAGTCAGTTGTACTTGGGATAACCAAGCTAAAACCTCTGCTTGAATCGTGACAAGCAGCCCGAACTAGCTCACGAGCTAAGCAAGCATATCAAATGTTTTCTCAACCAAAATAGAATTCTTGTTACCAATGAGTTGTTAGTCAAAAGTGTACAATTTAAGTTCCTTTGTCGTGTTGTTACTTGTTACTAATGCAATTGGAAATTTTTAATATGATTATACTCCATATATTCATACTTGTAAATTGCAATCAACATACCTCGGTAAGTGAGCAAATAAAATAGAGAAACGAGTGTGAAATACAAAAATTAGGAATTAGGAGAGCTTTAGAGCAACAAAAGCTAGAAGATCATAACGAGATTGGAGAGATGAGATGAAGTACGTGGTTTTTGACTAAAATCCTAAAACCTACATGGTGAGAAATTAATTCTCAAAGAAGTGTGCTCTAGCTCATTAATGGGCCGAGCTAGCTTGGTCTGAGCTAGGCCTAAAACTGCTTGTTTATTTCAGACCGAGCTATTAGCAAACTGACTCGCTAACAGCCTATTCACTATCGAGTATATTGTTAGCGATCGAGTCAAAGGCAAGTCGTGCACAATCCACGACTTACGAGCTTTTTTGTCAATTCTAGGTGGAATGCACAAATACCTTCAACTCAAATTTTGAATTTAGATCTAGACAGTCTGATTAGAATTCGGACCAATCTAGCTCAAAGTCCCTTCAATATTCGTACTAAAGCAGATTGGATGATCCATAGTAGTAGGGCCTAAAAATAGGAGATTATTAAGCTATGGAAGTGGATGCAAAATTTATAGTCTTCACTAACTCAATTTTTGAGTTACTGCAGAACTTATCCTGATAGTCTGATTCATATTGACACTAGCATTAAAGGAGTTTGTGCATTACAAATGATCAGATTGACTCAAAATTTGACTAAACGGTCGAGAATCTAAAGCAAGATCTGAATTAATTCAAGAGGATATGGCCTTATGGGTGCAAGCAGATCCAGAGTTATTAGTATAAAATAGGCATTAATTGACTCTTATTTTTTTCAAAAGCTAGTAATGAAGTAGATTTTTATTCTATAATTTATAATAAAATACTATATGTACAAGAAATTGATCCTCTCATTTTTTTGTGAAATTTTATACTATTGATCTTCATTTTTTTAAAATGAATAATTTGTGTTTAATTTAGAGGATTTATAGCATTTTGGAATTTTTTTTGCGTGAGTCTATGGTACTATGCATATCACAGATTGTTACCGTGCTACAGCTCTATATTCTAGTTTTTAAATTCTAACAGTCGATCCGAACCGTTCATCTTGTTCTCCATATTAATATGTGTTTGGAGACCAAATTTTACATTTTTTGAAAAAAATTTACTATTTTTTTAGATATTTAGAAAATCACTTGATCTAAAATTATGGACTATCCAAAAACAGTGATTTTCAATAAATCTAAAAAAATAGTAAAAAAATTTCAAAAAATGTAAAATTTGGTCTCCAAATACATATTAATATGGAGAACAAGATGAACGGTTCAGATCGACTGTTAGGATTTGAAAACTCAAATATAGAACCGTAGTAGGATAACAAATCATAATATGCATAGTACCATAGACTCACTCATTTTTTTAATCAAAAGAATCAAAAGCTCACATATAATATTTTTATTTTATATTATTTCTCTCGCAATCACTATTTTTATTAAAAAAAAAAATTCCCATTCAATAAATTCCTGCCTCCAACACTATATGCAGAGAATGTGAAGCCGACAGGAATTCACATCTCCTGAGTCAACTCAAATTTTGAGTTTAAATCCAGACCTTTCAATATCGTGCCTAAGCAGATCTAACGATCTGGATCTAAACTCAAAATTTGAGTTACTTTTAGGTGATACGAATAGAATAGTCTGGAATTCCAAAGTAACGGACTCATCGGTCCCTTTCTCCATTCAGACATTGTACACAAGTGGTGAAGTATATGAATAGCTCAGTAGCAAATATAAAACAAAACAAAAACAAAAATTATACAAAAGAGATAATAGGTAGGTGAGCTTACCGCTGTACCCCAACCCATACGCCGCAACCACGGCAGTCTGAATCACCGTGTTCTCCTGCCTTGTGAAGGGCTGCTTCAGCATCCCCCACTTCTCCAAAGCCACGGTCCACATCCGTACGAAGAAAAACCCAAGCAAACCAGCCGAGACGTTTAGTGAAGGTATGATACCGATAGTGAGATTAAGCTTCATCACGATAACATTAAACAGCACAGAGAGGAAGAAGGCCACGAAGAAGGCGCGAAAGGTGAGCTGTTCTCTCCATCCGGGTATGGGTTTTGACTCGAACGCTTGCTCCACAGTGAGGTCTTGGTCATCACTTTCGCCATTAGAAATATTGGGTCTGTTGCGCTGCCTCAATCCAGTCGTCTCCACCATCTCCTCGCCTTCGTATGCATCAGATTGGGGATTTGGTTTTGTATCTTCGCTGATCCCCATTAGAAAAGGAGACACGGGAGAGAATCTGAAAGATGATATTTCGAATCTGGTTGTGTGAATCTATATAAATAGGAATTCGTATCCCCTCAGGTTACCTGACTGAGTAGAATTGAATCGGACGGTCCGAAAATGGATTCACACGCATCTCAAAGCATAAATAATCCGCCCCCCTCTGTCATCCCAAATCTCAATCGACTGAGAATAAATTTAAGCCGTTCGTTTCAATTGTGGTGAGTCAGGTACCTTGGAGGATACGATCCATATAATAGCGGGTGTAAATATGGAAGTGTAATTGCAACGATTTGTCAACAATGATAAGGATGTAAATATGGAAGTTTCTGACTATCGTTTTCTCGTGCAAGTGGAAATATATTTTTTTGATAAATCTGATAGTGTACTTGCCTAGCAGGTTTATTCTGAAACTAGAAAATATCTATTTTGTTTTTATCATTTTTAGAAATATCATATCAATCTTGTGTTTAGAGATGAATGGTTTCTTGTTTGTTATAAAGGACAATAGATGTTAATTTATAAAAATGAGACATATTATGGATCATTTTACTTGTTAAATGATCTTTATATGTTAGAAATGAAAAATCTCGTGTTTAACATCAATAACAAAAGACTCAAAACGTTTCATGAAAGTATTGACTTACATGAGACATAAGTCTGAATCATTTGACGAGTTCAAGGAATTTAAGACTAAAGTAGAAAATCAACTGAACAAAAGTATTAAGGCATTACGGTAGGACCGTGGAGGCGAATACTTGAGTTATGGTTTTCAAAATGTACTTAAAGAAATGTGAGATAGTCTCACAACTCACACCTCTATGGACACCGCAATGTTATAGGTGTTGCCAAGAAAATGAAACAAACCATGCTAGACATGATTCGTTCCATGATGAGTAACGCCACCCTTCCCAAAATTATTTTGGGGACACGCACTAGATATTGCCGCACTAACGATAAATATGGTTCCATCCAAGTCAGTTGAAAAGACTCCATACGAGTTATGGTTTGGGAAATCCCAAATTGTCTTATCTTAAAAATGGGGTTGCGAAGTATTTGTCAAACGCCTGACGTCTGACAAACTTGGTCCCAAATCTGACAAGTGTTTTTTCATAGAATATCCTAAGAAAGCAAAAGGATATTACTTCTATTACCAGTCCGAGAACAAATTAGTTATTGTTCGTCATGGTATCTTTTGGAGAACGAGTTTCTTGCAAAAGGAAGTAGTGGGAGTAATATAATACTTGAAGAAATTCAAGATGCATCACACAATACAATATCTGAACTAGATCAGATTAACCCACCTCTTGATTTTTTGGCTGATGAGCATCTGGAAGTACCGAGTTCACAAGTAGATGTGGATGAGGTTCTAGTCCCGAGCTCAAGTACTTTGACGCAAGTTGAAGTAAAACTGGATCCGCGGACAGTTGTGGATCAAGTTCGACAGCCTGAAGAACAAGTGCTATGTAGGTCAACGAGAACAGTCCATGCACCCGAGAGGTACTTGGGACTGCACGAGATCTCAGTCTATGATACTGAAGATCCTTTAACTTATGCGGAAGCAATGGATAGACCCGACTCTAATACATGGCTAAAGGCCATGAGATCCGAAATACAGTCCATGTATGACAACACGGTCTAGAACCTAGTTGTTCCACTTGATGTGATGAATCCCGTAGCTAACAAGTGGGTTTTCAAAAGGAAAACAGACATTGATGACAATATGACTATTTACAAAGCACGGCTAGTAGCGAAAATGTTTCAAACAAATTCTGGGAATTGATGAAACTTTTTCACCCGTGGCTATGTTTAAGTCAATTCGGATACTCCTAGCAATTGCTGCATTTCATGATGATGAAATATGGCAAATGGATGTCAAAACCGCATTCTTAAATGAAAATTTAAGAAGAGGATGTGTACATGACACAGCCTACAGGTTTTGAAGATCCAGAGAATGGTGGGAAGGTATGTAAGCTTCTTGAATCCATTTATGGATTGAAGCATGCATCACGGAGTTGGAATCTTCGATTTTGCGAAGAAGTCAAAAAGCTTGACTTCGTCAGATGCGAAGAAGAATCTTATGTGTACAGAAAAACTAGTGGGAGTGTCATCGTCTTTCTTAATCTTATATGTAGATAATATACTCTTAATAGGAAACGATATTCCTCTATAGCAATTAGCCAAGTCTTCATTAAAGAAAAGTTTTCTCGATGAAGGACTTGGGCGAGGATGTCTATATACTAGGCATAAAGATCTACCGAGGTCGATCAAAGAGACTTATAAGATTAAGTCAAAGCACGTACATTGACAAAGTGCTGAATCAGTTCAACATGCAGGATTCTAAGAGAGGATTCCTGCCAATGAATCATGGTACACAGCTTAGCAAGACTCAGTGTCTTTCGACAACTGATGAGCAAATCACTATGAGTATAATACCATACACTTCGGCTATTGGCTCTATCATAAACGCCACGTTATGCACTCGCCCTGATGTCTCGTACGCTTTGAGTGTGACGAGTAGATATCAGGCTAGTCAGGCATAAAGCACTGGAATGCTGTAAAGAATATCCTTAAGTTCTTGAGGAGAACTAAGGATATGTTTCTCGTCTACAACGTTGTTACATAATACGAGAGATCGTAAACATAATAAGATGTTTATAATTAATTATAAAAGATATAATTAATATAAATGTGATGTAAAGATAAGTAGAGTTGACACAGTCAACAACACAGCTGATCCACTTACAAAACCTCTTCCTCAAGCCAAGCACCAGTTGCATACGGCTTCTATGGATCTGAGACACATAGAAGACTGGCTATGAGTTATTCTTTAGATCTACGAGATTTTTAGAATACTAGAGATTTGTACAAGTAGGGCCTACGATGATTGGCTCCTAGCTTAAGTGGGAGATTGTTAGTTTGTAATAATCTAGAAGTCAATAATACGATAAATTATCATAAAGCTTTGTTCATGAATTAAATATTTATTTATATATCATTTTGTTGCCTTGAGTATTATTGAATTTATGGATCATTTCGAGTTCATGACTGAAATTGTGAAACTCCATAATATAAATGATATATACTCTTAAAAAGTCACTGACCAAGGTATTTAACAGGAACACTAATTACCGCGATAAGGTTAGTATATGGATTAAAAGATGGTTAAGTTTTACAAATCACCTGACACGAGATGTCATTTTAATCACATAAATACATGTTCTAGGAACATGGTATTTGATAGACCCCGAATGAAACATTAAATAGAATTGTGTTCGTGTCATTTATGTTTTCATTCAGTGTCAGGTTCTACAGTATGAGGTATTTATCATTCTCACTGAGAAATATGTATGTGTAATTGTTATCTACCGCTGTCCGTAAAAAGCAGTCATAACGGTGGCTTTTCCATATGTATAGCTTAGCTGAGAAAGTGATAGTTTACCAAGAATGCTATTTGTCCCTCGTATTTTATACGAGCTATAGCATCATTGGACCCCTTGATAGAGTAAGATTATCTGCTAGCGGTACAATTACAAGAGTAATTATATTTGATAATTTGCTCAAGATCAAGAAAAGATTCAGTTAGCAAGGATGACACACATCTACCTTGAAACTAATCTGATAGCTATGAGACAGAAGAACAGACACAAGTAAATAGTTTACTGGATCGTGATATTGTACAGTACAGCATCATCTGTGTAATTGGATGGTCATGATGTATTCTGCCAGATGCCTCTCATGATTATAGAAGTTAAAACAGTTTTAACTCTATTTACCAACATAACACAGATCCTATTGGGTCACACCATATAGGAGTTAATCGGAGAATCTTATTATGATTGATTATAAATTGGTTATGATCAATAGTAAGATGGTTATAATTAATTATACGTGTTATAATTAAATTATAAATATTATGTAAAAATAACAAGCAAAAACATTAGTTAATTTATAAACGTGTGTGACACGTTGTATAAAAGTTAACCGGTTAATTTATAAATGTGCAGGACACGTTGTATAAATTACCTAAACAAACAATCGCAAGAAATATAATTGTTCAGAATAATTATACGAATATTATTTGTATTCGGGCCAAGGGCATTCAGGTCTTTTCAGATTTGTCCTTATCCGCATAACATGTCATCGATCCTGTCCAGATGACACGTCATCAATAGCGAAACAAACAACCGCAAAAAATATATATAATTGTTCAGAATAATTATACGAATATTATTTGTATTCAGGCCGAGGGCATTCGGGTCTTTTCAGATTCGTCCTTATCCGCATGACAGGTTATCGATCCTATCCAGATGACACGTCATCGATATTATCCATATGACATGTCATCATCCTTATCCATTCAATGGCATATCTTGTAAATAGGCATATGTTGAGGGGTATTCGGTCTTTTGCGAACCTCCTCAAAAGCCTATAAATAGAGGGGTACATGGAAAAAGAAACTCACTAATTCACTTGTATCGTTTCGTGCAGAATCGAATCGGTTTTTCTCTCTTTCTCGGTTTCTCTCCCAAATAGTATTTCGGTTGAGAAAAGAAAGTTAGATGTAGTTGACGTATAATCTTGCGAGTTGTTGTGGAGTATATTTACAGGATCGATGAATAGTGTTTTACCGAATTTCGCGGTATGTCAGTTTTGCCCATTAATAAAACTGAGTAATCGAAAATTTGTGTTTACAGGTTTTCGTCTTTTTCCCATGAATAGTGTTTTTACAAAATTTCGCGGTTTATAGTATTTCTGACAAAAGAAATAAACCGCTCTCTGGTTAATCCTAGTGGATAACCGATAGAGGCATCAGACATCTGATGCTCCGAGACAAGTCATTCCCATGATGTAGCTCTTCTTACTCGGTCTGCATTCCAACTGTGATTTGGAAACAATGTATAAATATGTTATATTAATCTATTTAATTGGTAAGTAGATTAAAGTTTTAGAAATCAATCATGGAGTAAATCTGTAAAAGGATTAAATTGGGTTTTGATGCCAAATGAATACTGAAGGTGGACCGCATTGGAAAGTTTCCTGACATACCTCGTTTAATCCTGAACTTAAATTAGATGTAAAATTTTGTTTTACTCTTTCCGCACCTTAAGCAAATAAATGGGTTTGAACCGTCAAAACCCCAACATACTTAATCAATGGGTTTGAACCATCAAAACCCAACATATAGTTACTTGAGAAAATGCAAAAAATTAAAATTTTCAAATTCGTTTAGTATAAAATCAAAAAGTTAAAACTAAATGTTTACAAGTTATTTTAAGATATTTGCTTTTATCATTTGTTGATCATTTGATTTTACATTAATTAAATTTTAAAATTTTAAAATGTTACATGTATATACATCACGTACTCATGAAGTAAATCAGTTTTAATAATTTAAGTTTGTTACTTAAAATCAATTTAATAGATTTTAGAGTTTACTAATTTTTTTATGAACCTAACGCATGCTAATCTCACTCCAGATGTATTATTAGAAAATAATAGAGTTCCAATATTATTTTATTATTATTACTTTGGTGGGAATATTCTCACATCATTTTCACTTGAAAGGTCATTCACACCTAGACAATTATCCAGTCAAAATGCTGAACAAGTATGTCACCTACGTACGACCAACAAAATAATGATTTTTCATTGAATTTTCCAAGTTAAATATATTTATATTCATCCACAAAATACGGGAATGTGCCCGAAGCAAGAGGGGCGGACCCACTGTAGCACAGGGGGAGTCAGCTGCCCCCGCTGGATTTTCAAAAATAGTGCTAAAAATCTGCTTTTCGGACCTCTGCCCCTCCCTAAAATTCAAATTGCTCCCCTATAATCCATTCTGGAATTCTTATAGAAGGAACGGAGCCCATATAAACTCTAAGCGAAACAAATTAGCGGATTTTTTTCGAACATGACTGATTATTCTTGATTAATTGCTTGACGGTGACCATATCTATCCAACGACCGCATACTGTTATTTACAACAATGGTTTAGATTCAGATATTGTGCTTCCTTGAAATTTGATCGGAACAAACAACTTCTATAATTTATTTCAATTCAATAGAATTTAATATAAATTATTTCCAATTAAATGTTGTTAATCGGATTAAAAATATAAAAAAAGAATTAAATTGGTCCTAAAACTTTTAACTGAAAAGTTCATATAATAAAAAAGACATCATTTTACTTCAAGTGAAAATGGCACTTTTGTTGTTGTTATTAATTATTCAACAAATTAAGTTTTTCAGCAACCAAAATATCAATAGATATCATTTATCAGTTATTAATTTTCTGTGCCTTTTAATATTTTAACCTCGGCCATACTTGACATTAATTTTCAGTGCTATTTTTCTCGCTTCCTTTCATCAGTTTCTCTTCACATTACCCTCTTATCTCTTTTCTTTTATTCTTCAAATAATAAAAAGGAAACCAAGATGAACTTTCACATCCCCCGAAATTTTTATTAATAGAAAATCAATTAAATAAATATTCAAAATAAAGAATACTTTTGTGTTTTTTCGAGATATATAAAAAATGTGATAGTTAATCACGTCTTCTAACCGTTATAGACTATCACTGTCAAAATTAGCACTAATCACTGCACTTCTCAAAAAAAAAAAAAAAAAAAATTCCTGACCGTGACTAATAGTCACGGTCAAAATTCAAATCCAGTGCAATATCTGACTGTGTAGAATGAGATCTAAGTTTGTCCATTTTAATATGGCATTATGCATGCCTGACCGTGATTAATAATTACAGTCAGAAAAAAAAAATTTATGTGCGTGATTAGTGCTAATTCTGACCATGATAGTCTATAATGGCCAAAGAACGTGATTAATTATCACGTTTTCCCTTAGGGGTTTGCTAACGGGTAACCCGTGACCCGTTCCGGGTTACCCGTTAGGGGTAATGGGTAGGACGGATAAAGGGGTAGGTCGGGTACGGGTAAAACCCGTAACGGGTAGACGGGTAATTTTCCTAAAACCTCTATCCGGTCCGTTTATTACCCGTACCCGTTGCGGGTTGATGGGTACGGGTACCGCGGGTACGGATCCGGGTATCCGGGTACGGGTCCGGTCCGCCCGGTTTTTTTTTTTTTTTCTGTTTTTTTTCAAAAAATTCAAAAAATTCAAATTTTTTTGAAGTGAAACGGGTACGGGTACGGGTATGCGGGTAGATGGGTACGGGTAGGCGGGTAGATGGGTACGGGTAGGCGGGTACGGGTATGCGGGTAGATGGGTACGGGTAGGCGGGTACGGGTAGGCGGGTAGACGGGTACGGGTATAACGGGTTTTTTTTCAAATTAGGTTGTCCGGTCCGTTTATTACCCGTACCCGTCTACCCGTCTACCCGTTTGTACCCGGGCAACGGATACGGGTAGCTCGGGTAACGGGTACGGGCCGGACAAAACGGGTTGAACCCGTTAGGGGCTTAGCAAACGTCTATTTTCCCTATATCTCAAAAAAAATGTAAAAGTATTCTCTAATCTCAATATTTAATCAATATATTTTCTATTAATAAAAATTTCGGTCACATCCCCGACCACAATCAGCACACGTAAATATGTCTCCATTGTTTCAAGAAAACTAACACTGTCTTCTCCATTTCGCTTAGAAAGCAAATATCTCAAAAATAAGAAGACCAATCTGCTCCGGTTATTAAGAAAGTCAAGACGTCAAATTTGAACCAATAATTGCAAACAATAGGAGCTCAAACTGACATAAGTTAGCTCAAATTTGTTTGAACTATTATAAAATAAAGATAAAAATCAAAATAATATAAAATATGACTATCTCTTTATTTATATATTTTTAAATATACAATAAAAGATTATAAAATTTCTATTTATAAAATACAATTTATAAATTAAAAATCATCTAAATTAATTCCAATAATAAGTAGGGGAATAAATTGAGCTGATTAATATTGAGAGTTACAAAATAATAGAGTTATGAGCATTCATATTTTATAATTTATTTATAACACGGACATCTTTTTAGTCTTGATTTTTATTTTCTAGAGTGAATTTCATGTATATCCCTCAAAATCTTAGAAGTTACGTATTATCCAAATTCATAATATCATATTTACTCTTATGAACTTTAAAAACTCACAAATTTATCCATTTAAATGTTTTTTCATCAAAACTCATTAAATTTATAGAGCGCTTATTTTGCTCTTTATCAAAAAAGAAAATTATGTAACATATTTTCGAAAAATGTCTTCTTTGAAAACCTTGACAGTGACTGCTAAAAATAATTTTCATGTTTTAGAAAAATATCAATTTTCTAATTGCACGATTTTTAAGTACAAATGAGTCATTTCTTGACGCTTCAAAGTATTACAAAATTTGACCAATTATAGCACCAAAATCATATGAATTTCATATTTACACTAAAGCCCAATAACATTTTTTTGTCAAAGAAATCTACCTAAATACGAACTTCAATGCAGACAAACTACAAAGCAAATTTTACACCACTTTCATTTTTTAGATGAATTTTTACAGCACTTTGAAACATGATTTTTAGTACGAAGTATAGAAAGAATGTCAAGACTAAAATATGTACTTCGAATGAATTTGACAAGCTTATGTCAATTTGAGCTCCTATTGCTCTTCTTCATCATTGCTCACAACTATTGATAGAATTTGATGCCCTTACTATGTGAATTTCATCGTTCTGACATTCTCTCCTTTTTTCTTATTTGAAGATTAAAAGTAAACGGATAAGAGGTAATATGAAGACAGACGAACGGAAGCGAGAAAATTGAACTAGGAAAATATTAATACTGTTCGGATGAAAGACAAGAATTTTGATGAGCAGCAGATTCGGCCCATTCCAGATCCTGAAGATGAATATAAGAATATATTTTAACTTGGAAAAGTTCAATAAAAAAATCATTATTTTCTTGGGTGAAGTTGGAGGTGACGTGTTTCTGAATTTTTTTTATAAATCATAAATAATTAAATTAAATTTACGAAATTAATAATTTTTTTATAAACCATTCGGTCTGAAAAAAGGTAATTCTGAAAAAGAAGCAATCATATTGATTTTGTAAATTTGATTTAATTATTTATGGTTTACAAAAAAATTCCGTGTTTCTTCAGCATTTTGACACGAGAAACAAATCGTGTAGGTGTAGCCCAATGAGAGGCTTATTCCAAACTCTTCGCATATGGAGAGAACCAACTTTTGAACTTAAAATATTAGCATACTAAAGCCCGTTAGGCTTGTTAGCCCGTTATGTACATGTAAATTGACAGACGAGTCTTTAGGCAAACGCACAAATATAGTTTCAAATGACTTTATTTTTAGTGTTTCGGTCATAACTTTATTTTTAAAATATTAATAATTTAAAATTAAAATATAAATATTAAAATATTATTATTAGATGTGATTTATGTTATTTTTTATGTGCTCATAAAAAATTATTATATTTTAATTTTGTTTTTATGTAAATTAATAAGTTGAAAAATCAACGTCTAGAAATTATTCACATTAGTATATTTTTCAAAGGTTTAAATAACGTTTATCGCGTCATAACGTGCCGGCTGAAAAAACAGCGTTATTCTCAAATAGCTCGGAATAGTTCGCTATAGCGTCGATAGTGCCATAACTTTTATGGTCCGAAAACGCTATAGCGCGCTATTTAGAATCCTGATATTTTTATAAGTTTTTTATGACAACTAAAACAAATTTGAAATTTTATAATTTTATGAAAACATATTTGATTTTTAAATTTTAAATTTCGAGTTATTAAAAAATTTAAAAATAAGAATATGATAGAGACATAGAAAATAACGGCATTTAAACCCTACACAATTATATATAGTGCTATTTTAAAATTTTATAGTCTGGTGTAATGTATGAAATCAAACCGTCTATGTTAATAATTTTAAACCGCTTTCAGAGACGGAATTATTCAATGGAAAGGAACAGTAATACTTCCATTGCACGAGAAACGATAGCTACAAACTTCCGTGAGGACATAGCCAGGAGCGGCGTATCAAATCCATTATAAAATCTCCATTTCTCCATTCTATTATTAAGTACGTTGGTGTTCTATCCGCCAATAACTATGATTGTAAGATAAAATTTCGGATTTGATCTCAGTCCTCCAATTACATAATTTATCTTCTTTTGATTAAATGCATCTATTTATATATAAAAGTCTAAATTTAGTTAAAAGCATACTCACTACATGTGTTGTTACACAATATGTTACAATTAAAATTAAACAAATTATGAAATTTAGAGATATATTTATTCATTTCCTTATTTCTTTGTTTTTATATTTCTCCTCTTCAATTGAAAAGATTCCACCTTCCATTTTCTTATTTTTTTGTTTCCTTACTTTTTTATTTCTATACGGATCATAATGAAAATTATTTTTTTTTATTTTCTTATTTCTTTTTCTTTGTTTTTATACATATTGGTTTGGGCAATTTAAAGTATATTTTCAATATATAATATATCAATGTGTGTGTATTCTAAATTAAAAACAAAGAAGAAGAATAATACAAAATTGGAACGTGTGTGCAAGTATATATTTCTCTTATAATATGTGTATATATCTATCCTATACATACACATGATAACCATTTTTATTTATGTTTTTTTTATATCATATTATATGTCAATATTGAATTGTTGTATGATATTTGATATTAGATTTGAATCAAGCTATTACTTGATATTATTGGTACTTAAAAATAAATAATCATCACATCATCAAATTGTTATTAGAGATCACGATTAAAGTTAATTAAAAATACAAAATCATATAAATTTTTTATTTACATGTGTCTTAATTTTTAGATAATTATTATTTTCATTGACATATTTGTTTCTTATAATATATTCCCGTTGCAACACACGGGTATGATACTAGTATATTATAATTGATATAGCCCTGCCGGGTAAGACTAAGGTGCTATAGGTTGCATAAAGATCTACGGTGCTACGGTTCAATATTCGAGTTTTTAAAATTCAAACGATCGATCGTAACCGTTCATCTTGTTCTCCATATTAATGTGTTTGGAGACCAAATTTTACATTTTTTGAAAATTTTTTACTATTTTTTTAGATAGGTAAAAATTCAGTTGATCTAAAAAATTATGCACCATTCAGATATTTGATTTTCTACTTATCTAAAAAAATAGTAAAAAATTTTCAAAAAAAATAAAATTTGGTCTCCAAACACATATTAATATGGAAACAAGATGAACGGTTCATATCAACTGTTTAGATTTTAAAAAATCAAATATTGCGCCGTAGCACCGCAGATCGCTATGCAACCCATAACACCTTAGCCTTACCCTCCTCTCTACCTTAACTCAAAAGAATATTTTGAGTTAATGAATCTAAATTGTATGATTCTAAACCAAGGTTCTAAATAGCGTTTATTGCGTCATAGCGGGAGGCCGAAAAAAAAAGCTATAGCGAATAGCGTCGCTATAGCAAAAGCTATGCCACATAGCGTTTTTTTTTTTTTTTTTATAAAAATTATATCATATATTTGTACTAAATATCAACATTATCTAAGTCTCATAGAATAATAAATAACATCAAATTGATTAAAAAATTATAGTATTCATATTGAACCAATACAAAGTCCAAATTGCGACTCAAAATATCCATAATATTACTAATATCATAAACTATCAATCTTTTTATATTGAAAATATATTAAGCATCATGACATAATCTATTTTTTTTTCTATTTAAATTTCAAAATAACCTAGACATCATAGCATAATTAATTATCTTAATCTATTCAAAATATTCAAACTACCATATAGTAAGTATCATTTTGTTACTTCAAGAAATATCTTAATATATTTAATTTGAGCATTTATTTAAAGCTCATATAAATTAAAAAAAGAAAAAAAAACAGCTCATGTTACATAGCGCGCTGTAGTTTCCTTATTTGATCTCATTTAATAATTAATAATTTTTTTATCAAAATAATAATTAATAATTTAATATAAAGCTTAGTATGTCAATTATAAAAAAAATCACGGTTAAAATCCAATCTGAGCCTTTATTTAAAGTTCATATAAATTGAAAAAAAAAAACAGCATGTTGCATAGCGAGCGCTATTTGCGCTACACACTATGCGCTATAGCGGCCGCTATTACCGCTATAGCGTCTGTAGCTCAAATAGCGTGTTTTAATTGTATAGCTTAGCGTTTTGGGTCCAAAAATGCTATAGCGCGTTATTTAGAACACTGTTCTAAACGGAGCTAATCTGACTGTTATTTATAATATAAGGATCTTTAATATTAGTGCATATTTAATCTGCACAAATTTTAAAACAAATCGGATGATCAAGATGCATTAACTCAAAATATTCCTTAATGCAGAGGAAATAAATTCCTGCTGCCCCTCTCCACTATTAAATAGATTCACACCGCCATATTCGAAATAACACTTTTCAGATTCTCTCCCACCATATCTATTTTTTCTTTCACACAAACCACACCCCGTTGTACCCAGGCACCCAGCTCTGATCCAATGGGGATCAGCGAAGATACAAAACCAAAATCCCAATTCGATGCGTACAAAGGCGAGGAGATGGTGGAGACGATGGGACTGAGGCAGCGCAACATATTCAAGCTGCTTAATTAGTGGATAAAAGGTTACAACTGATGCCAATTCATCCCCCTCCGGCCTTCCCTATGGCCATAGCCATACCATTCTATATTGGTTCGTACTTTGCAATTGACATGTGTGTAGGCTGCTTGATTTTGTTTATCTGGGAGAGGATTAACAAGTTGCAGGCAGAACAATTTGGACCTGGTGTGGCCTCAGGTATGATTTGCGGGGATGGTTTATGGACTCTTCCTCAGTCAATTCTGTCTCTGGCAAAGGTTAATCCACCAATTTGCATGAAGTTTTTGTCTCGCAAGATGAATGTAAAGGTCGATGACTTCATCTCTTCTGTGAATCATTGATTTCAGAAATTAATCGTCACTGGTCCAAGGGTCTAGATTTAATGTAGTATCAATATAGAAAGAGTTGCGACGGTACAGTGGTAGCAACGTACCAAAAATAGCAAAAGGTACAAACAGATAGAGAAAAGAAGCAGCAGCAGCAGGAGGAGAAGAATTGAAGAAGTATATATATAAAGAAAAAAAATAAAAAGTACCTGAAAATAAACAGAAAATCAAACGAGATTCAATATTTAATTTAGTGACATAAGCATATATCTTTTATATGAGAGGTTATGAATTCAAAATTCCCATGAAAAAAATATTTTGTTATAAAAATTAAAATAAAGAATCTTAATTGGCTTGATTATAAAATCAGAAAACCAAACCAAAAAGGAATGGAAGCATTTGCGATGCACGAAAACGGAGAGAAAAACGGAAAAATAAAAATTTCCTGGTTCACCTATTTCTGACAATCGGACCCACTTTTTGTCTCACAAACAACGCTTAAACCGGGGCAGCTTAGCTCTTTAAAACTTACAATTGGTCCCCACCTCCCTTGTATTGTTTCCTATGTGGACTTAGTTCCTTAAAGACCTTTGTTAAAGTACTACATGGTTCATGAAAACCGGACCCAAACAACATAAAGATGCCGTCTTCCCCTAACAACAAACTATGGTACGTTCAATAATATGAATTTTTAAAATGAGAATGGAAATATCAATTTGTGGATTTTTGAAAAAAATTAAATATATAAGAAATTTTTTAATATTGGTGTTAGGAATAAACATAAAAAGTTGATTTTTTTTTTTCATTTTACAATTAATTTTTTGTAGAAGATATTATGTTAACAGCAAATTCTTATATTTTGTTAATTTATTTATTTTTAGCATTGTATTTGATAAATTCTTATATTGTTGAAATTCTATTATAAAGTTATCAAGCTAGTAAGCATTGATATAGCGACAATTTAAAAAGAAGAAATTAAAAATAGATTAAAGCCTTTAAAGTTATTTTAATGGTTAGTACTTAGTAGTTGTAATTAATGTCTTTTCTTAAACATGCAAGCAATTAAGGCCTAAGGCCTGTTTGGATCATCAATTTACATGAAAATCGGAATGGGTTTACAGAACAAGGGGAGAAAGGGAACGAAAACCTACATTGTCTACTCGCCATTGGATTGCGGAATTGGAAGGAAAGCCGACATGTAACTCAGCGGATATTTGACTTATATAACCCAGCCGACATGTAACTCAGCGGCTTCACGCCTTCACGTGAGAATCAAATCGGTCGTGTTACTTGTATGTGACTTAGTCAAAATAGGACGGATTTACATATATGTCTAAGTGCTAAGTCATTTTATTATTTTATTTTTTTTAATTATGTATATTATTTAATTTAAAATTTTATTTTTTGAACTTTTATATAGTCTAGTCC
The DNA here is from genome assembly GCA_033356055.1 of Carex pumila. Taxonomy (NCBI): domain Eukaryota; kingdom Viridiplantae; phylum Streptophyta; class Magnoliopsida; order Poales; family Cyperaceae; genus Carex; species Carex pumila. The sequence goes on along the minus strand of JARJHM010000473.1, from coordinate 122,337 downwards.
TCTTACAAAATAACATATATGTTTTTATAGTCTAGTAGTTTGAATTTTATTTAATATGTATAAATTATGGATTTAATTTCAACTAATTACACTATTTTTTGTCTTTTTTACATATTATATCTTCTAGATTAGCATCTTCTCTATTTAAATTTTCTAGTTCTGCCTCTAAGTCAAAGGGAGGGAGCTAGATCCAGCTTGTAATTGATTTGTAGCAGGAATCGAGTGAGTCGAGCAAGCTAGGATTAAAGGGTCGAGCAAAAATCTTTCATAATCGGAGTGAGAAATATAGTTTTAAGATGTTTAGAACTGAACTAAATGGAGTTGAATCAAGTTAGATAGCATAAAATTCATAAAAATTTATACAATTCCCTATCGAACGAGTTAGGCCCAGCTAGAATTCACTAATTCTGAACTAAGCCACTAACGAGCTAGCTCGTATTGAGCTCATGCCAGTAACGATTAATTAAGTTGTTACCAAACGAATCATGGATTGATCTCAAGCGGTTGATCTCAAGCGGTCCACGAGATACGAATTTTTTTGTTAATCCTAACTGGGAATTTGTATCCAGTGCAATACCTGATTATGTACAAATTAGACCTGCTGTCAGTTTTAACTTGAAAGAAATCTCAAAATACCCCCTACATTTAAATAGACACTGAATTTGCTAATTGTACGCAGTCAAGTACCTAGGAGGATACAAACGCTGGTGTCTCCTGACGTGTCAAGCTCTCATTAATTTGGTTAATCTAAATTGTAGGACTAAAATGTAATTAGAGCATTAGGATCGCAATATAAAGGTGAAGAGCATGTGTATGGAATGAATTAGTGATTAATGAGATAAAATTCATGTTAATTCCTCAAAATTCCGTACTATATTGCCTTCTTTTGTATTCCTTTTAGCTTTGTTATATGATATTAGTAGGCGTTTTGCTTACTAATTCTTTTTTTTAAAAAAGGAAAATAACAGATAACATAGAGAAATACAAAGAATTTGAGAATATTTAATTAGTTATGTTTCATATTGAAATTTATTTACAGTTATTTCCAACGTCAACGACATAACATCAAACTAACCCAATACTAAAATATCATTAACCCACCAAACTTCTCTTTGAGAAAGGTTAAAAAAATACAAAAAAGAAAACCAAGCACATACGTAAAACTTTAGAAATCACAACTACACAACAGTGAAGTAACCCGACACCAGAACATCAACCATTTATCCAATTTGACTCACAAAGAAGAGATGAAGTCATCGACCTTAACATTCATCTTGCGAGACAAAAACTTCATGCAAATCGGTGGATTAACCTTTGCCAGAGATAGAATTGACTGAGGAAGAGTCCATAAACCATCCCCGCAAATCATACCTGAAGCCACAGCAGGTCCAAATTGTTCTGCCTGCAACTTGTTAATCCTCTCCCAGATAAACAAAATCAAGCTGCCGACACACATGTCAATTGCAAAGTACGAACCAATATAGAATGGTATGGCCATGGCCATAGGGAGGGGGATGAATTGTGAGACCTTTTTGGGGACCAAGTCTCTAATCAGATTGATTAAGACAGCAGCGAAGAAGAATCCGTAGCAAAGTTTAAGGCAGTTGTGAGGGAGGGACCCAAAACCATCCACACCAAGAATAGCCATGTTACGGTAAACGATTGCATAAGGTGCAGGGTAATCACTGCCGCTTAGACCAAGGTCACTGAAGGCCTTGTAAAAGAGCCAAAAGATGCATGGTGCGATGACACATCCCATAGCTGTAATAGAATCATTGGGTGATTAACATGTGATATGAAACTGTCAATCCTTTTGTTTGTTCATTATTTTTCAGTTTGAATGTTTAATGCGTGTTGTATTTATTATACATTAGCAAGGACTCCACAAAAAATCCATTATTCTGGTACTGTTCTTGACCCAGCACGTATAACACAAATCAAATGAAGTGGTCTAGATTGAAGAACATTTTGACTAGGTTATTGGACTTGTGCTTGACTAATTAAGAAATGTTGCTGCTTTGCAAATATATTTTTATACCTGTGCCAATAATTTGACTAATAAACATGGATTTAGGGGAGGCAAGGGTCATGTAACCAGTCTTGAAATCTTGCATTAAATCAGCGGCAGTGGAGACGATGCTCATCATGACACCACAAGCTGCCAAGCCAGCAAGCACACCACCATCTCCCTTACCAGCCCACGCACCAATCGTGAAGATGGCAAGCTTACCATAAGTGGAAGCAAGAGACCAATCGGTAAGGCCACAACCATATGCGTTACAGAAGGCAAGGACTGGTGCTAATAAATAGGCTACCAGGATGTAGTACCTGTTTTAAAATAAATAATAGCAATTAAGAGGAAATGTTATTATGTTGGCTTGTTTTCATGATCTTGTAATTGCATTGGGCTGCCAGCAATTTTCTTATTCTGTAACTTGTTCACCAAAAATCCGAAAGGTTTGGAGCATGGTAGAGCCATACAAGTATAATGTTGGATTTGAGAAAAACTCTGGTTTTGGCACTTGTTTTATTTTGTGATCGTAAAATCTTTTATTTTATTCACCAAAAATACCACAATGCATATTTTATTCTCGTGATATTGAGACCCCTTTTTCTTTCTTTTATACAAATTATTATTGTTAGATCCTTAAATTTATATTCACTTACGCAGATTGCATTTCTTATTGTCATCATCAGAAAATAATTTGGGTATTAAGTACTGTACCATTTAAGAGGCTTGAAGATATGTGGCAGTGTCACAATGGAAATTAGAGCCACACAAACATAGCCTCCTAATGCAACCTTCGTAGGTATCTGGTCCTGCAAAAAGAGCTCAGTCCTCCTCTTATCATCGAACGAGACCGTCTCAGCAGAAACAATGTTGCCATCCTTATCTGTGATGGGAAGTTTGGACTTGCTTTTCCATACTTTGTAAAGTGCGAAAAGTGTGCAGGACATGACCTTCACAAAGTTGTATACACCATCTCCTAGAATCATGGCAATGGATATAAACACCTACATGATAAAAAACTCGTTAGTACAGAGATATTTCATGTTAGATTTTAACAGAAGTTGCTTCACAGACTATGCTAATAGAAAAAGTAGTAAATTAATTGACTCAATACTTGATAGCCAAAATGTTGCTCAAGGAGAGTACAGAACAAAGCCTTCAGTTTCTCGCAAGTTTTTGTATGCACTGAACTAATTATGGGCACAGTGTAAATTTCCATTTTTTATACTTTCTATTAATATTTGTCATTATTTGTATCTCATAAAGTTTATGTTCGAATACGTACCCTATAACCTTGCAAGCCGTGAAGACTGGAGGCAGGGAGAGAAGCAGAATACCATTCGCCCTTTTTGTTATTAATCAAAGGCCACATCAACCCCCAAGAAATAATACCACCCAAAAGCACGGAAATGTTCACAATGTGGGGGCAAATCATCCCAACTCCAACATAGGTCGGTGAGAAGTCAAAGAAAAACCTACAAATAAAAGATACAAGAAAGGAGTGTAATAACATATGTAAAAAGAACTGTCATTTTTGTCTTTTGCAAAAGCACGAATATATTTTTTACTTGTTATTATAAGCCTTCAGGCCCAATGTAGGGAAACTTGCAAATCCACAATCATCTCCGCCAGTGTAGAACCATTGAAAGAACCCCCAGACGAAGGTCCCTGCAAACCACTTGCCTAGGAGCGATACCTGCTTCCTAAAATAATACAATTGAAAATGAGATTAGATAACTTCTGAACTACAACATCTAGAATGCAGTGGTGTTTACATTTTCTGATAATGATTCTCTCTTACTTTGCCAACTTAGCACCCTCAGGTGTGTGAAAACCATTGATAAGATATGCAGTAGCTGTCCCGCTTGGATAGATCAACTTATAATCAATTATCATGATCTGAAAACAAAACAAAGTTTGTTCATGTAATTAGTAACTGCTTTCCATTGGCTCCACAAAATTTGAATTAACATATAGTGAGTTGAATTATGAATACAAAAGTTTTACCTTTCTCAAGGGTACCAGTGCAAAAAGGCCAATGAAACTGACTAAAAACATGAACCCAATCATCCAGCTTAGTTTCGGGTCCTTGATATCCCTTGGATCATTTGCTTCTGTTGCTTGTTCTGCTATCCGACCGCTCATAGCAAACATATAGTTTCCAAAGCCACCTACTCAAACATATTAACTTTTTCAGTTAACCTTTCTGAGAGGCATTATACAACTGTTACACCATAAGTGCCACACAAAAACCATCCTCTTGCTTGTTGGGTTATCCAAATGAATAGACCCATTTGTAATAGTCCAGAAATAATAATATAGATGGACATCACTATCCTAGAAATCCAATTAATAATATGAACACAGACAAAAGAAGGGATAACTGTAGCCCCACTTATCACTCAAAGGCATGCTTCCAAGTTAGAGAGTCAACTATAACAAACAATGGACTGAATTTTCATTTGTTTGTGCCCATTTAAGACGACCTGATTTCCAATTGATTATGCCAATTGGCATCAGTTGTGACCTTCTACCCACTATAACGTAAATTTTCAAATAAAAAAGCAAAAGCTCTGGTTTGGACTCTTGGGATCTTCTAATAAATAATAGGATTTATGCAATGTGGCAGCAACGGCATAATATAGAATCTGTTAGTGTTAATATTATTGCTCTGGCATAAAATATGAGACATTTTATTTAGGTGGTTATTTATAAAAAAAATAACATTAATTATAAAAACAATAGTAGCTACAATTGTTCGTATTACTAACAATAATAATAGTAAAAGTAATAATAATTTATTATCTGCAGGGATGTGCTGAAAAAATAAATTAAGCCTTTAAACATTGGAGAACGGATGAAGATACAGATCGGATATTAGATAGAAACTGATAGGGATACGGATCGAATCGGAAATTTATTAAAAAAAATATAAAAATATTATTAAAAAATATTAAGTTCATAATATTTATCTAATTATAATGGTGAATAACATAATTTGTTCAAATATATAATACTATATGGTATATATCTACTATTCGGATATGAATAATTAAAATATAAAATCATATCTGCATCCATATCCACATACAGATATTCTGATATCTACATTTAATTTTTCGAATAATATTATCAACACCGGTTTCACCTCTATTGGAGGATGCTAATTTGAGAGCAATAATTATAAAGCGATGAGATAAACTTTTTTCTCTTAATACTTACTTAACCGTTATTTAAAGATCTTTTATTATGGTCTAAACTTGATTCTGAATTATGACGTAAGTGAATTGAAGTTCCTAAATCCTTTTAGAAAAGAAATACATGAATGCCTTGTTATTGTCTTTTTATTTCCTAATACAAATGGCGAGCTAAGTAACACCAGCATGTATCCATTTAATCATTTGAAAATTATGTGTAATTTTTGTATAGAAAGATTAATATGACAAAATGTTTACATGCTGAACAATACAATTACTAAAATATGATTGATAAAATTAATACCTATATATTTTGATCCAAAAATATAATTGAAAAAAAATTGAATTCAACTTGACTGCAGCATGGAAATATTCAGGTATCTCCATTTATTAAAAGCAACGGACTCACCGGTACCCTTTCGCCACTCAGCCCAATGCCATCTCAGACATAACAGGGCTGGTGAAGATATCTCCAAAAACAAAACAAAAATTGAAAAAAAAAAAAAAAAAAAAAAACAGATAATAGGTAGGTAAACTTACCGCTGAAACAAAAATTTAAGTGTTTAATTAAAATAAAATACCAACATTAATTATAAAAACAGTAATAGCTATAATTTGTAGTAATACTAAATTACTAACAATAATAATAGTAAAAGTAATAATAATTTATTATTGCAGAGATGTGCTGAAATAAATTAAGCCTTAAACGTAAGAATTTTACGAATCAACAAAAAGGAAATTGTTCTGCGATTTTTCAGCTAATCTTACCAAATCGGTAAATAGCCAAATAAGGAGGACAGAGGAACTTCCTATCAAGCACCCAAAGAGGGATAATAAGGAAAAAAATGACTAAAAATAAAAATATTCAGATATCTGAATTCTCCAAGCATCAAAAGACAAAAGTAACGAACTTATCGGTCCCCTTTCTTCACTCAATCCATGCCATTTTAGATATAACATGCTAACAGCACTGATGAAGGATATCTCCATAACAAGACAAAACAAAATAAAAACAAAAATTCTACAAAAGCAGATATTAGGTAGGTGAGCTTACCGCTGAATGCCAGTCCATACGCCGCAACCACGGCAGTCTGAATCACCGTGTTCTCCTGCCTCGTAAAGGGCTGCTTCAGCATCCCCCACTTCTCTAAAGCCACAGTCCACATGCGTACGAAGAAATACCCGAGCAAACCAGCCGAGACATTCAGCGAAGGTATGATACCGGTGGTGAGATTAAGTTTCATCACGATAACGCTGAACAGCACAGCGAGGAAGAAGGCGACGAAGAAGGCGCGAAAGGTGAGCTGCTCCCTCCAGCTGGGTACGGCTTTTGACTCGAACACCTGCTCCACACTGAGGGCTTGGTCATCACCTTCGGCATTTGAACCGTTGGATCTGTTGCGCTGCCTCAGTCCAGTCGCCTCCACCATCTCCTCCCCTTCATATGCATTGGATTGGGATTTTGGTTTTGTATCTTCGCTGATCCCCATTGGATCAGAGCTGTGTAAGCGGGTAGGTTTGTGGGAAAGAGAAAAGAGATACAGTAGGAGGTGGTAGGAGAGAATCTGAAAGGTGATACGTCGAATCCGGTGGTGTGAATCTATTTAATAGCGGAGGTGGGGGGCAGCATATATTAATTATTTTTTTATGATAGATATGATACGCGGCTCCAGGCTGTGTCCATATCAATGTAAATACCGAAGTTGCTATCGTTTCTCGTGTAATAAAAGTAGCATTTTTTTTTCTTTTCTAAGGTGTTTAGTAACCTCTGAAATTTTTTAATTTAAATTACATATATATTGAAATTTATTTCAGTTTTTATTTCAGTTTTTAAATTTGAGTTTTTTTATAAAATGTTGAGTATGTATTGTAGGCCAGCGTTTCAAATTCTACTCTATAGAAATTTGAGTTTAAATTCCACCCATCATATATTATGCATTTTATATTGAAATTTTTTATAAAATATTTTTCTTTCAAAAACTATAAAAAAAAAACAACTCCTCAATAATGTCATTGTGACTCCAATTTTCTCCTCCTCCCTCCCAATTACTCTTTTCCCTATTATTTTTCCTCTGCTATTGAGTTGTACATTGTTACTTTGTTAGACATTATTATGGAAACTATAAATACATTTTTTTTATTATATTGAACATGAATTTTATCAAGAAATATTCATATATTTTATTTAAAGCTTTAAAAATCAATTATTTCAAGAGTCTGCAATGTGCAAAAAAATAAAATAATGAAGTCCAATTTTTGAAACAATGTAAATATTAGTTTTATCTTCAGATGAGCGGAGAGGAAAAAATTGGAGCCTGTGCATTTTTTCAATAATTTTAGAGTAGATGTATTTTGTTTTATTGTTTTTGAGATAATGATATTTTATTTTCCCTTTTATATTTTATGCCTTCCAATCAAAATTTTGTAATTCTATTCTTTATAGACTGATTACCTTATTTAGTAATTGTTTTCTTTAAGAACAAGTTGGTTTAAAATAAATATGGCTACATTTTTCATTATCAAGATTGGCATCTTGTTAAGCTAGATATGTTTGAATAATTTGAAGTTATTAATTTGACATATTAGAATTGTTAGCTTTCACATGATTTTTTTATCAGAAAAAGTAGGATTGCAAAGGTTTTTTCTCTCGGCGCCTACCAATCAGAAGTTGTCAGATGTACATGTTTCAATTTTTTTTAAATAAAACAAAATACATCTACTCTAAAATTATTGACAAAATGCAAAAGTTCCAATTTTTTTTTTTTACATATACTATAAAATTCAGAATCTTTTTTTTTTTTAAATTTGTGTCCGCAAAACAAAATACTGCGGACACAAATATTTTTTTCTCAAATGACACACAGAATTTGGTTTGAAAAGTTTGTTCTTTGGAAATGAAACAGAATTGATTGGTTGATCACCCGAAAAAATGACACAGACTTTCAAAACAGGATTTGGTCAAAGGACACAGAAATGTTGAGTATGTATTGTAAACCAGCGTTTAAAATTATACTATGTAATTGTAGTAATTTGAGTTTAAATCCACCTACTACATATTATGTATTTTATATTTGAAAAAATTTGTAAAATATTATACTTTCAAAAACTATAAAAAAATAAAAATACCCCTCCTCAATAATGTCATTGTGGACTCCAATTTTCTCCTCTCTTCCTCCCTCCCAATTATTCTTTTCCCTATTATTTTTCCTCTACTATTGAGTTGTACATTGTTACTTTGTTAGAAATTATTATGGAAACTATAAATACATTTTTTTTATTAAATTGAACATGGATTTGATCAAGAAATAATGAAATATTCATATATTTCATTTAAAGCTTTAAAAATCAATTATTTCAAGAGTACGCAATAATAAAATAATGAAGTCCAATTTTTGAAACATAAGAAGTTCAAAACTTTGGATGAAATATCAAATTATTTTTTTAATAATGTAAAATATTAGTTTTATCTTCAGATTGGAGCTTGTGTATTTTGTCAATAAGTTTAGAGGAGATGTATTTTGTTTTATTGTTTTTGAGATAATGATATTTTATTTTTCCTTTTATATTTTATGCCTCCCAATCAAAATTTTGTAATTCTATCCTGAATAGAGTGATTACCTTATTTTAGTAATTGGTTTCTTCAAGAACAAGTTGGTTTAAAATAAATATGGCTACATTATTCATTATCAAGATTGGTATCTTGTTAAGCTAAATATGTTTGAATAATTTTTAGTTATTTGTTTTGTTTTGTTTTTGATAAAGTGGGGGAAAAAATCCACCTGTTTCCATTGAAACGAATAGAAGTTATGTTGGTATCAACTTCAAAAAGAAAGCTAGTAACAGCTTACAAAAAGGAATATACAAATATTATGAAAAACAACATACAGATACTGAAATGATAAGCCGATTTTTTTTAAAATACCCACCCAAACAAATAATTTATTGAAAATAACCAGACTTCAACCAAATTTTTAAAAATACCCAAACCGTGGATTTTTTCCGCGGGCCGGAATTTTTATTCTGGGCCGCGGAAAAAATTCGCATCCCGAAAAAAAAAAAATTTTTTTTTTTGGTTCCGACCGCGGATATTTTGCGCGGGCCGGATTTTTTTTTTTTTTTTTTTTTTAAGAGTCAGGAAAATAATGTTTTTTTGAATTTTTTTGTCGACCTTTACACCTCTGATTAATATATCAAAACACCTCCAAAAAGCATGAAAATTTACCGACATGTATTCTTGACTTCATAGAATAAGCCTATGAAGTTTCAAACAAAATCTCAAAACAGATCGTGAGATATCGGCTCTCAAAAATTGCTCGCACTGCTGAAGGAGTGCTTCTGAGCCCAACTTTGCACCTCTGGTTAACACATCAAAGCACCTCCAAAAAGCATGAAAATTTACCGACATGCATTCTAGACTTTATAGAACAAGACTGTGAAGTTTTATACAAAATATCGAAACAGATCGTGAGATATTGGCTCTCAAAAATTGCCCGAACTGCTGAAGGAGTGCTTCTCAGCTCAACTTTGCACCTCTGGTTAACATATCAAAACACCTTCAAAAATCATGAAAATTTACCTACTTGCATTCTTAACTTCATAGAACAATACTGTGAATATTCATACAAAATCTCAAAACAGACCGTGAGATATCGGCTCTCAAAAATTGCCCGAACTGCTGAAGGAGTGCTTCTGAGCCCAAATTTGCACCTTTGGTTAACATAACAAAACACCTTCAAAAATTATGAAAATTTATCGACATGTATTTTTGACTTCATAGAACAATACTATGAAGATTCATACAAAATCTCAAAACAGACCGTGAGATATCGGCTCTCAAAAATTGCCCGAACTGCTGAAAGAGTGCTTTTGAGCCCAAATTTGCACCTCTGGTTAACATAACAAAACACCTTCAAAAATCATGAAAATTTATTGAAATGTATTTTTGACTTCATAAAACAAGACTGTGAAGTTTCATACAAAATATCAAAACATACCGTGAAATATCGGCTCTCAAAAATTGTCTGAATTGTTGAACGAGTACTTCATGATTTTTTTGATATGTTAATTTTTTTTTGAAAATCTTTGATATGTTAATTAGATATGCAAATTTGGGCTCAGAAGCACTCCTTCAAATAGAGTTTAGTTTTGTTATGTTTAGTTTTATTATCTTCTTAGTATATGTTTTATTATGTTTCAGTTTTTAGTTCAGAAGCACTCCTTTAGCAGTTCGGGCAATTTTTGAGAACCGATATCTCACTTTCTGTTTTGAGATTTTGTATGAATATTCACAGTATTGTTCTATGAAGTTAAGAATGTAAGTCGGTAAATTTTCATAATTTTTTAAGGTGTTTTGTTATGTTAACCAAAGGTGCAAATTTGGGCTCAGAAGCTCCTCCAGCAGTTCGGGCAATTTTTGAGAGCCGATATCTCACGGTCTGTTTTGAGATTTTGTATGAATCTTCATAGTATTGTTCTATGAAGTCAAAAATGCATGTCGATAAATTTTCATAATTTTTGAAGGTGTTTTGTTATGTTAACCAAAGGTGCAAATTTGGGCTCAGAAGCACTCCTTCAGCAGTTCGGGCAATTTTTGAGAGCCGATATCTCACAGTCTGTTTTGAGATTTTGTATGAATATTCACAGTATTGTTCTATGAAGTTAAGAATACAAGTCGGTAAATTTTCATAATTTTTAAAGGTGTTTTGATATGTTAACCAGAGGTGCAAAGTTGAGCTGAGAAGCACTACTTCAGCAGTTCGGGCAATTTTTTAGAGCCAATATCTCACGATCTGTTTTGATATTTTGTATAAAACTTCACAGTCTTGTTCTATAAAGTCTAGAATACATGTCGGTAAATTTTCATGCTTTTTGGAGGTGCTTTGATGTGTTAACCAGAGGTGCAAAGCTGGGCTCAGAAGCACTCCTTCAGCAGTGCGAGCAATTTTTGAGAGCCGATATCTCACAATCTGTTTTGATATTTTGTATAAAACTTCACAGTCTTGTTCTATAAAGTCTAGAATGCATGTCGGTAAATTTTTATGCTTTTTGGAGGTGCTTTGTTGTGTTAACCAGAGGTGCAAAGCTGGGCTCAGAAGCACTCCTTCAGCAGTGCGAGCAATTTTTGAGAGCCGATATCTCACGATCTGTTTTGAGATTTTGTTTGAAACTTCATAGGCTTATTCTATGAAGTCAAGAATACATGTCGGTAAATTTTCATGCTTTTTGGAGGTGTTTTGATATGTAATCAGAGGTGTAAAGTTCGACAAAAAATTTCAAAAAAACATTATTTTCCTGACTCTTAAAAAAAATAAAATAAAATAAAATAATCCGGCCCGCGCAAAATATCCGCGGTCGGAACCAAAAAAAAAAAAATTTTTTTTTCGGGACGCAAATTTTTTTCGCGGCCCGGAATAAAAATTCCGGCCCGCGGAAAAAATCCGCGGTTTGGGTATTTTTAAAAATTTGGCTGAAGTCTAGTTATTTTCAATAAATTATTTGTTTGGGTGGGTATTTTTAAAAAAATCGGAATGATAAGCATGCTCACAGAGCAAGAAATACCACATAAAAGTTCTAACAACAATGACATGCTCACAGAGCATCAAAAGCAACAACACTGAGTTAAACAAATAACACTAATCAACTCATGCTAAAGCCACTATTAGATCGGTACCAAACATTCCATTTCTTGTATGTCCTCCTCTGCCTCTGTAAGGTTGAAATCAACCCCTACATGGCTCAAATCTGTCCTTGAAATAATCAAAGCCTGAACCAGCACTACATGGTTTTTTCTCACCCTGACTCGCCTACCGATCAGAAGTTGCCACATGTACATATTTCATTTTTTTTAGAAAAAAAAAATTATAAACCTCGACAAAACTTTCTGAATTTTTTTACACGGAATCTGACACGTGGTACTTCCCAACTGTTGAGGGAAATTTTTTCGGTAGAAATTAATAAGAAAGAAGAGAGAAATAGAAATAGCATAAGAGATTTTTTATTGGTAAAAAAATCGGTATGAATTGTATCAATTTTAAATGTTTTAAAGTTTTAATCGGTAAGATTATTATTGATTTATTATGATCTTTGAATTTTAATTTTGACAAACATTCTCTTATCTTTCTAATTCACGGAAGCAAAACGCCCATAAATGATGTTAGTTTTCCTAGGCCTAATTAACTATTTATTATAGAATTCAATAATATTGTCACAACTTCAGAAGTTTTATAATTTATCCTTTTTATTTTCTTACTGTGAGACAAAATATGATTATTTCATGCAATGAATAATTTGGTATATTTATCTAATTTTAGAGACATCTTTAATTTTACTTTGCATGTTTTTTCTCTCCAGCATGAAGAAAACAAGAAGGATATTAATTTTAAATTTGGGAGAATCGGCAAAAAGCACTATTGTTGTAAAAAAAAAATCGCCTTTTAAAAAGGTAGAAATGGTAGGTATTTATTACTTTTTTTGTATGGCTCTAATTTCAAAGTTGATTGCATCATTTTAAATAACAAAATAAAGATTCGAGGTTTTTTATTATTTTATATTAAATGGCTCGAAAGTTAATGAATAATTTGTCTGCAGATTCTATATCATGAAATTACATGCTTGGGTGGATGTTTTTTCACCGAAATGTTTACTTTTATCCTTCAAAAAAATATGATAAATTGAATAATTACAATTAAATCAAATAAATTATTTTTAATACTGTCGCAATATGTGCTTGCAGATACAATTTGTGTCCGCAAATTCACATATTGCGGACACATAAATATTTTTTTTTTCTCAAATGAAACAGGATTTGATTTAAAAAGTTTGTTCTTTGGAAATGAAACAGAATTGATTGGTTGATCATCCAAAAAAAATGACACATAATTTCAAAACAGAATTTGGTCAGAGGACACAGAAATGCTCAAGCTTTGATTGGTTAGAAATTATGGGGCCCACACAAAATTAAGGTAACAAATTGCTCACCAAAAGGAATTTGTATCCTCTGCGTTAACTAAAATAGAATATTTTGTGTTAGTGCATTTACATTATTCGATTTGCTTTAAAATCTGTACATATTAGATCTACATTGATATTAAAGAATTTCTGAATTATAAGTTGTTATTAGAATTTCATTTAAAATTAGATGACCGAAATATGTTAACTAACTCAAAATATGCTCCTTTGAATTAATAATTTAAATACAGACGATATGGACTCCACCAAAAAAACACAAATTGCAGCCATCACCCAAAAAAAAAACCTTTTTGTGTCCGCCATCTCTGATTGTACAGATTGCAGTCGCGCAAAAAATGATATTCCGCGAAAATCATGATTATTTGATTTATCTATTTTTTAAAGAGTGAGTCTATGATAATTTGCATATCACGGGTTGTTACCGTATTACGGTTCTATATTCGAGTTTTTAAACCTTAACGGTCGATCCGAACCATTCATCTTATTCTCCATATTAATATGTGTTTGAAGACCAAATTTTACATTTTTTGAATTTTTTTTACTATTTTTTAGATTTATTGAAAATCACTGTTTTTGGATGGTCCAGAATTTTCAGATCAAGTGATTTTCTAAATATCTAAAAAAATAGTTAAAAAATTTCAAAAAATGTAAAATTTGGTCTTCAAACACATATTAATATGGAGAATAAGATGAATGGTTCGGATCGACCGTTAAAGTTTAAAAACTCGAATATAGAGCCGTAATACGGTAACAACCCGTGATATGCAAATTATCATAGACTCACTCTTTTTTGAAAATATATTTAAAAATTTCGGTTTTATCACAACTACAAGTTTGGGAGACTTTTTCACAAGTACAGAATTTCAGAGGGTATGGAAGCAATTTTTTTCTATTAAGTACATTAATTTCAAATTTAAATGTACTAGGCCAGTGAATTTGTATCCTCTGCATTAACTAAAAAGGGAATCTTTTGAGTTAATGTATTTGAAATGTCTAATCAGCTTAAAGATTCATGCGAACTAAATCCACACTAATATTAAAGAGTCCCTGTGTTTTAAGCGGGAACCGAATGAACTCTATTTACAATCGGATGGTGCGGACTTCTAGACCAGTGGCATTAATTAGTCAGTCTTAAAATATATATCATTGGTCTTTAGTTTTTTTTTTTTTTTTTTTAGTGGAAACATTGGTCTTTAGTTTATCTTTTCTTTTCTTTTTTGCAAGCTGATTTTTAAATAATAATTTACTTTTCTTTGTTACCAAATTTCTTCTCTATAGTTGACAAAATAATATAATTTTTCACGTAATACAAAAGGCTAACCAGGCGATACAAATCAAAGTTTCTTATTGTTCTAGATAAATTATATTACAATTTATGTTGCTTTCAAAGAAAATTCTTAATTCATTTTAGACCATGCTTCTGTACTTCTATAAAATTTCATAACGGGTGCATTTAAAAAATTATTATTTTAAAATAGCATTGTTTCTGTCGTTTATGTTATATATTGAGACATAAATTAATGGAGAAATCTCAGAGCAAAAGATTAAGAACGATTCTTTGAGGAGGGTTCTAATATCTCATCTTTTTTATACTTTATTATGCCTCGTATTTTATATCTTTGTTTTTAAAGTCCAAATTGTTGATCTGAGCCGCTTAACATAATATTTATATTAAAATATGCATGGAAATGAAATTTTATATTTTTCAGAATTTTTTTACTCTTTTTTAAAATAGATACAAATTACTGTTTTTGGAATGTTAAAAAAACTGTGATTTTCTATCCATCTTAAAAAATAATAAAAAAAAAATTCAAAAATTATAAAATTTTATCTCTAATTATATTTTAGTATGGATAACATGTTGGATAGTTCAGATCAATAATTTAAATTTTGAAAACAAAAATATAAAATATGAGATATGATAATGTATAAAAAACAGAAATTCGAACCCTCTTACTTTTTATATTCAAATAATATATCTCTTTTCTTCGAAGTACATTGTTAATAAATAATATAAAAACATTAGTTTATGGCTGATAGTGTGGGGCTGTGGGCCCAGGATGCGTAGACTTGTATAATAGAATTTCTGACTTCTGACTGATGCTTATTAACTATATATTCAACACAATTTCTTAGAGGGGGGCTCTGATCATATGCATATTACGGATTCACCTATCTCTAGTCACAATGTTTAAATAATTGATTCAACTGTTAAATATGATTTTTATATAAAAATATATTTGAATATCAAATTTTTACATTTTAAATCAAGTGATTGTTTATCTATATAAGATAATAAACAAATTTAAAAATAATAATATGAATTTTAGTTTGCAAGTACAATTTATATAGAGATTACGAGAAGCAGTTTATATTTGACTGTTTGAACTTTAACAACATAGATATAAGTTCATAATACGAGTCGCTTTATATTATGTATATTACAATAGTCTCACTTTATTTTCTATTAATGGCCAAAAAAAAAAATTCATAAGGGCACCAAAACATAGAATTGTGATTATCCACAGTTCTTCGATCATTTTATAGTACGAATCAATCGAATGAAATACTGCTTTGGAATTTAGGTTGTGTTTTAGAAAGCGGTTCGCAAAGGGAGGGGAGGAGAGAATTATCGTGCAGAAGTAGGATTTTATCAGACTGTGTCTGACAAGTATTGTTCACTTGCTCTAGAAGAGGAGAAATCAGAGAGAGAGCAAAGGAGAACGATACTAGAGAAAGCTACGCGTTGTTTTGATGAAATCCTTCACTCTCAAATTAGAGTGGAGACAAGATGAAATGACCAGCTTTTCTTCCCTTTCCTTTTCTTTAACGACGATTTCACTCCACCGATTGAAGCACAGCCTTGAGCTAGTCTGCACCCATACCTTATTTCTAAGAGAGTCTAGAAGATTCAAAAGCAAAATCTTTGAAAAGCCTAATAGATTCAATGGCAGAATCTATGGAAGATTCGAAATGTCTACAGTGAATTTGGTTAACGATTTCTAACATATGAAGAATCAGCCTTCCTAAGCAGGACCAGCAAAAAAGCTGATAGATTAATTGCTGCTGGTTCCAGATCGGCTTGAAAAAAATTACGTAATTAGTTTGCTTGATTTTGGTTTAGTTCGTTATTAGAAAGTTTAAACTTGATATAATTCGACTTACACTGAATCGGCTCGTTTCTCAACTCGTTGTAATAAGAAAATAAAATTAATTTTGGACTCTTTCACTATCTCTTTTTCTCCATTAGAAGAAAAAATGAAGCACGTCTTATTCTTAAGACGATGGAATTTTTTTGTTTTTTTGCGACTTATAGTCGCACGATTCACATTATCAAATTGACGACTTTTTTGTCTATACATAGCTCACATCATGAACAAGTTGGGCTCAGATAAAATCAAACTTAGCTTGACTGACTCGTCTCGTTTACAGCTTAGACTCTAAGGCTGTGCTTTACAAAATTTACATGAGAAAAATGAAAAGAAAGAAGGCAGTAACGATTTTTCTTGCTACAATAATTTTTACATTCTGATTTAGGAGGTATAAATTTGAAAACTTTGTATAGTGCGCTACTCTCGTTACAGTAGCACCTTCCCTTCTTTCTCTCTCCAATTTTATTCTTTTGGAGTGGATAAACAGTGTGAACAGTCGGCGTTCCTCTTCTAATCTCCTTCATTCCTATTGCTTCCCTTTAATGAAGAAATTTCTACACCCTATGAAACACATCTTAACAATACAATATAAGCATGATCATTCTTTTTTATAATTTTTTAATTGAATTGAAAAATACATAATACCTGACAAAGGATTTCTACTGATTTTCCAATTCAATTTCAAAGATTCCTCAAATTGAATTCAATTAAAAACAGAGAAATTTCAACGCTTTGCTAAAATATTAAAAAAATTGGATCAACTAGTGGAACCTTTTTATATTAGATTGACTGAAAATAATCTGTAAACTATTACAAACGTGATCTTTGATGCAGGCGATGATGAAGGATTCCAAATTGACCTGTAAATTTTACAAATGACAAAATGAAAGGAAGAAAGAAGAAACCTGAAATTTTATTTATGCCATATTTAAAAAAAAAATCAAAAAAATCATGTGTTCTAGAAAATTTTATAAATACCAGGCCACTAATTCAATTTGTAGCTCCATTCTTGAGGGACTGCAGATTGAATTAGAGGTCCCTAAAAAACCTAAAAATGCACTGTAATATACAAATATTTAGGTTTTTGGGGAAGGCCTCCAATTCAATTTACAATCCTCAAAGAACGGGGCCGCATATTGAATTAACAGCTCTAGTATTTTTAGAATTTTTCAATTTCAGAGGTGTTTTATTTTTTATTTTTAATTGGTATTAATAAAAAATTCGGAGAGAAGAAAAGAAGAAAAGGGAAACCTCCCGTGGGAATGATTTGAAGAAAAAGTTGCTAGTTGCAAGTTGCAACTTGGAAGGAATTAATTATAAAAAAATGTCATATAACTCGAACAAATATCTTACAATAATCTAAATTTTCTGACGTGTCAGGATAATGCTTCTAGAACAACCTTACAAATTTATAAAAAAAAAACGATCTTACCAAATATGCAAATATTTTATTTTATTATTAGTTTATGTCTATTTTTAAAAATAAAAATATTTAAAAAGTAAAATTCTGTATCTTATAAAATTTCGATATATAAAAATATTGAATGACTTGAATGTCCGCTGGAATGTATGAGAAAATAATTAAAAAATTCAAATATTTGCATAATAATTTAACCTTTTGATACGCATCAAGAGAACGCTTGCAGGGCAACCTTACGAATTTATCAAGAAAAAAAATATGAGCGCAAAAAAAAATTGATACTCTTTATTTTTTAAGAGAAGTCAATGTAAAAGAAATTATAATTTCTGTAACGTGTAATGGCCATCAATTTTTTGAACTTCTAATTATTTTCATGACGTGGTAATTGAATTCTACACAGCCTTTTCAGACTTCAAATGGTTTTTTTTTTTGTATTCGTTATGTCTTTACTTTTTAATTTCTAATAACAATAGTTTTAAATTTATATGTCATAATAACACAATTAAATGTAATCAATATACTTAAAAAATTATTGATTTTGTTTTTATATGAATTAATAAATTGAAAAATTAACGTTTAAAATTTAATTATAGATACATTTTGCAAGCTCTTCATACTGATTAAAACAGTATTATAATATTATAATATTTTGTATGTGTACATAAAAAATAATATAGATCAAATTTAAGGGTTTTTTTTATATATAATTTTTAAATTATAAGGTATTAATACTTTGAAAAAAAAAGACGGGATAGAGATAGGGTGGCAAATTTCATAGCTCGTGGATTGATTGTGCCTCATATCTGATTCGTTCGTTAGTGGACTGAGTTGCTAACGCCAGCTCATCACTAGCTCGATCAAAAATTAACAAGTTTGAACAGAGACTAGCTCGCTTGTGAGCTGGCAAGCCAACTCGATTTAAGTA
Organism: Carex pumila; assembly: GCA_033356055.1. Classification (NCBI taxonomy): domain Eukaryota; kingdom Viridiplantae; phylum Streptophyta; class Magnoliopsida; order Poales; family Cyperaceae; genus Carex; species Carex pumila. Next base: position 103,664 of record JARJHM010000473.1, on the reverse strand, counting down.
TGAATTTGTGAATTGACATGAATTTATTTTGTAAACTGTGTTTATGAATTTAAAGATTTAATATTTTAGTATGTATCAATTTAGTTACAAACCTAATTTATAGTAGTTGATTTTAGAATACATTATCTAATATATTTGAGCTTTCGATTCACGAGCTGACTCGGCTCGCTCGTTGCTAAAACAAATGAACGACATGCCACTTTTTTCAGCTCAGATCTGAACATTGGCTCGCTCATTACTCGCTCGTTGCTAAAGTGAACCATGAAATTAATCTAGCTCGGATGAAGCCAGCCTTTTGCGGCCCCAGATAAAGACCAAAAAAATAGGAAGTTAGCTTCGTCATTTTTTACGATGTAGTGTGATTAATAATTTGTAAGCAAAAAGAAGCTTTGGCAGCTTTGTCAGTTCTCTGCTAAGATTTATTTTAAAATTTTAAAAATCTCTCATCAATGAAGGAAGACACTGGGATTTCTCATTTAAATATTACATTTAGAATTCGTGATGCACCACAGTACCACAGAGTAGTACAGCACCAGCATTCACTGTATCACGAATTCCAAACGCTCTTTCTCTTAAGCTAACCAGAAATATATATATAGATACAAAGGACAGTTGGCAAGCAGGATTCTCTGTTACATGCTTTCTCTAGTCCATTGTATTACGAGTCATGTTCTATCAATAATAAATATTATTCTATTTAAACATATATGATATGGAAACAAACAAATTTTCGAAAATATAATAATAATAATAATAATAATAGATACAGATATTAATCTGTATTTGTTTTCAAAACTAAAATTATATTTGTTGTCAAATATGTACGTGCAAGTTATGAATTTGGATTACTTAAAAGTTTGAATTTGAATCCGGACCATCTGATCAAAATTCACACAAATATTAAAGGAGTTCCTTAAATTCCAACTTAAGCCAAATTCTAATTGAATGGTCACGAACCAAACTCAATTTTTGAGCTATTTTAGGATATTTAGACCCCAAATCGCATGTATATGAATAATATCCAATACGTAACTATGAATTTAGGCCCTATTCCACTGTGTTACTGATTATATTGAAAAAAAAAAATTCAGTTGAACTGAATTTTTTTTTCCATAATAACAGTACTTTTCAGTTCAATTTCTGTGCTCATATCCATTTTCAATTGGAGGCTGAACAGGGCCTTATAGAAGCATGAAAAATCATTGGATATTTTTCCTTTAAGCAGTAATAACTCACTACACGTTTTAATGTTTGTTATTTCCACACAAAGAAATTGCAATAATCACTAGGATGTCCATCACTACCAATTTTTCAAAGTGAGAAGTCCAGGGGAGGATTCGTAAATGACTCTGACAGTTAGACTTGTTGAATACTTTTTTTTCGTTTTTTTTTTTTTTTTTCTTTTGTGTGAATCCATTGAGCTGTCATGCCGAATTCGCCGAATTCATACAATGAGAGAAACCATTTTAGGAAAATGAATCTATTTATATATACTTTATTTTCAACATAGACTTTATAGATTTACATACGAAAGTCGTTCTTCAATTTAGTGAAAAGATAAATAAATACATTATTTTAATAAAAAGTCATAGATATAAAATTAAAAAAGATGAGTAGGATTAAAATGCATTATGATTTTGTATCACAATCATATCACACGTCTCTATCTTCATTTATAAAGTTCAAATAGTCGATTCGAACTACTTAACATAATCTTCATATTAAAATGTGCTTAGAGATCAAATTTTATATTTTTTGAAACATTTTTTTACTATATTTTTATATAGGTACAAAATCATTGCATATGGATTATCCAAAAACAATGATTTTGTACATATCTAAAAAAAAAATAGTACAAAAATTTCAAAAAAATATAAAATTTGGTTTCTAAACACATTTTAATACGGATATCATGTTGAGCAATCCGGATCGACTGTATGAACTTTGTAAATAGAGATAGAGACGTGAGATATAATTGGAGCACAAAACCAATAATCCATTTTAACCCTACTCTAAAAAGATATTAGACGGTTAGTACCAAGGTCACATGTTTTGAATCCAACACTAGTCATTTTATATAAAAAAATTGCAAAATTTACATGTACTCTGAATTATATTTTCATTTACAAAATTCAAACAATATGTTTGAACCGTTCAATATAATCACCATATGAAAATGTACTCGTAGATCAAATTTTACAATTTTAAAAATATTTTACTATTTTTAGATAGATAAAAAAATAATTAATCTAAATATTCTAGACTATTCAAAAGTAGTGATTTCCTACCTATAAAAAATATAAAATTTTATCCAAATACTTTCTATAATAGGGACAATATATGCTGTGCATAATTGCATATTACCACAGCCTCACTCAAAAGTATATAATTATAAGAAGAACTACACAGCTATACTTCTGTTAAAAAAACAAAAAACAAAAAAAAAAAACAAAAAGAAAAAAAAGACTTTGTTCTCTCTTGGACGCCACAAGAAGCCAAGCATTTTGTATCTATCTGATTGATCAGAAAAGCATTACAATCATCAATTGCAACAGTTATTTTACTAATTAGCAAAAGATTCCATCATGATTTTAACAAAATCATTGTATAGTTATATACTGCACTCTAGTCAACGATTTTGCTTTTATCAAATCAGGAAAAAGCGTTATTGGTCCAGGATGATCCCAGATATGTCACTATTTTAATCAAGAGATTCCGTCACAACGCATTATAGAAGTCCTGGATAATCCCAGATATGCTGTTAATTTAATCAAAGATTCCGATACGACGATAACGATACTATTGTTAATTGTGCATACCGAGAAGATTCTTTGATTGACTTAGCGTTTGTCCCAAACGCTTCTGGTTCTCCATTTCTCATATTTATTAGAGATTTAATGTGGCAGTTTCTATTTCTGTTTTAGAGATACGAGAAAGTTTTTTATTGAAAAATTATATAGTAAAATTTTTTATTAGGAAATTATTTATAAATTCTATGCTGATTAGATGATTGACTCAAATTATTTTTTCTTTTTAATTGTTGCTAATGTGATTTAATAAAAATTATAAAATTAATTTTAGAAATATAAGAGTTAGAAACTTTTAGAGAACTTAATTTTTAAAAAGTAATTGATAGTTTATTTAGAAACTCATTTAAGTTAGTGGAATGTAAATGGATAGGGGTGTACAAAAAATAAACTCATTTAAGTTGGTGGAATGTAAATGGATAGGGGTGTACAAAAAATTTGAGATTCGTGATTCGATTCAAATTTGATTCGAAAAAGTTCGAAAAAAATTGGATTCGAAAGTAATTCGGTTCGAAATTAATTCAAATCAGTTCGATTCAAAATTAATTCGATTCGAATTCGAACCAGGGCAGGTTCGAATCGGTTAGGTTTGAAATTTTTTTTGGTTCGAGTAGGAATTTGCTCGCACCAGCTGTGTCCTTGCGTTTTGTTCTCTTTTGCTGAAACGGTTTGGAAGAGAAGGGTTCATTATATCGCATATATCCGGTGCTATAAACCATAGACTCAATACACAAAGGTTTCCCATAAATCGTGTCCATGACTGAAAATAGCGTGGAGAGCATGATTCAAATTCAGACATAATCAATTTGATAACTGGGACCCATTAGTCAAGTTCAATGAGAGACAGAGGGCGCTGCTTCTATTTTTCCATTTGAACATCTCCGAAGCTTTTAACTAACTATAATTTAGTTCGGCCCAAATTTTCCCGACGGCCCAATTTATTCAAATTTCAGTCAATGCATACTTTAAAAACTGTTAGTCCCATAGTTCTAACCGATCACAGTCAAAACCGCTCTCCAACTTATAAAAGGAGCCTTGAGGTGTTTGTTAGAGTTACCCGGACGGGTCTGGACTCCACTATTGGGTTCGGATTCTCTGGACTCATCTATTGGGTTCGGATTCAGTATGGATTTGAATTTAAATTTGTTTGGATCTAAATCCGAACATTTTTGCTCTCAATTTCGAATCAAATCGAACTAGTTCGAATTATACCAAACCGAATTCGAACTAACTTGTTAGGTTCGAAATCTATTTCAATTTCGAACTAGATTTGGTTTGAAATAATTTCGAATTTAAACTCGAACTAGGGTAGGTTCAATTTGATTCAGTTCGTTTGCAGCCCTATAAATGAATGTAGATGCTCTAATACCATCTAATTTAGTATTATTGTAATGCGTTTCGTCAACAGTGAGAAATTTAATATGCGAAATTTGTGTGCTGTCCCCCTAAATCTCAATAGTTCAACTATGTTCTACATGAATCTCAAAGCTTAAATAATACTTGCCCCCTGTGCTATCTCCCAATAGGAACCGGACACGTCGGTCACGCAAAATATGAGATATCTCAGAGGATACACACTGGATAAGGACAGACTCTCACGAGGCAATAGGTACCAACCAGGCTTCTTCTTAGATGGGCTTAAAATATCTTTCTTAATAAGAACATCTCCAACAGTGATTGCTTATGAATTGTTTATATCTATATATCAATTATTTTTGTAATTGTTAGATTGTATGACTATTGCTTATTTAGTAATTATTAGAAATAATTGCTTAATAAGAAATCATTTTCTAAAAATAAATTGACCAAATATTTAATTCTTATTGGTTAAGTGTTTAATTATCAATTGTTTGGTTGATTGTATCAATATAGAAGTGAATTGCTTAATTTTCAAAATTTTCATAATTATTATTTAATAATTAATTTCAATTGCTAGATTGAAAATGCTCTAAGAACTTAGAGGCTTGATAGCTACTTAATCACTGGGCTACACGATCTCTTTCTCTCCAGTCAAAATGCCAAAATGCTGGAGAAACAGTGGAAATTGGGGACCCTTGGTTTAGACCGTTTGGTTGCCCAAAATTCTCAATTCTCAAACAACTCAGAATTTCTTGAAGCAATTCTGAACGTGCAAGACCACGTGGTGAGTCTTTTAAATAGAACCATCCAAAATGATTGATTTAATTCAGAAAAATTAACAGGGATTAAGACGTCTGACAAATAGTGTGCGTTTATTGAGCTAAGGGCAGAATCGGTCTCTCCAGTAACAGTCTAAATTGAAGTATTGAATGCTGTTGGGCCAGGCCGTGTGCATAGCTTTTAAAACTCCGTCCAGAGCATAGAAATAAAACGAAAATAACGGAAATTTACAGTGGACTGAATAGTCGGCAGCAGACCGAGACTTTTAATCGGCCATTTATAAATGCATCACAAGTTATTTCCATTGTATTCATAAGTCAAAGGAGTGTTATAAATAACGGTATGTGTCCGTTAGACAGACATGGTACCATCAAGCGATTAATTGAAAATAATCGATCATAATTGAAAATAATCAACTGGTTAGTAAAATTTATGACAGTTTGATAGTTACCAACAACTAATCAGCCAATTAATCGGCCTAAACGGCCGTTTTCTGCAACACTGAGTCAAAGTCGAATTTTAAATTTTCAGGTTTTAGGGAACTGTGTGTCTGGATAGCAAGTAGAGGTACCACAGGATAAAGTATTTATTAATAACTTCTATCGTGATTTATTCAAGCCATGTTGTACGAAATGAAAAAGCTAAAATGTGATTTTTAGGAAGACACCTGGTTTGGATTAGATTAACGCCATATAGTTGTTCGAACACTGAACACTGATGATTCTTCATCCCAATTTATTGAGCTGTATATCAAGAATGGAATACCTTTTAGACTCCACAACATTTTTCTTTGTAAGGCAGGCCAATCTTCTCAACTTCTTCTGGTGCTCAGTTTTGCTGCTGTTCACATAACAATACAAATTTACTAATTTCATTTGTTTTCATCATGAGAAAGAATTGTACCTACTTCGTTAACTGATTATGAGTTTCTCTAGTTTCTAAGCAAATAAAGTTAAAATCAACCAACTGAATATCAATTGCAGAATATTTTGGTGCCATTATATGATCAACCTCCAGAGAAACATCAACAATTACTATCTCAGGGTTGTAAATACTGTTTTCCTTTCCAATTGTATGATTGAAACAAGCCCCCATGAAGAGAATCTGTCAAAGAAGAACAATGAACTGCCATCTTGGATATCATTCCAATAGGGGACCCAATCGACTCAGCATCAGTTGGAGAACATTTTAATCGAGCACCAGTCGGATAAGCATCAGTACAAGGCGACAAGGTGCTGAGCATTACCAAGACAAACAAGTAATCCACGTCTACAATCAACCACCCCCGAGATAAATCAGCTGCTTGACAAAATCAGAACCCACTGCTAGCTCCTTTTTTTTGTTCAAATTGTTTGGGTTTTGACGGTTCAAACCCATTGATTTAGCTTAACAGCGGAAGTGTGTAAAACAAAATTTTACAGTTAAGTTAAGCTAAAAATTAAACGAGGTATGTCAGGAAACCTTCCAAGGCGGTCCACCTTCAGTATTCCTTTGACATCAAAACCTCATTTAATTTATTTACAGATCTACTCCATAATTGATTTTCTAAAACATTAAATCTATTTACAAATTAAATAGATTAATATAACAATTTATACCTTGATTCCAAATCTCAGTTGGAATGCAGACCAAGCGAGTAGAGCTTCACCAGGGATGGAATCGACTCGCAGTATCACACGTGTGATACCTCTATTGGTTATCCACCAGGACTAACCGGAGAGCGATTTATTTCTTTTGCCAGAAATACCGTAAACCGCGGAATTCTGCAAAAACACTATTCACCGAAACCGTAACCGAGAAAGAGAGAAAATAGAAACTCGAATCGATCAGACAGATCAGATACGATATATGTGAATTAGTGATTTTCTCTCTACCCCTACCCTTCTATTTATAGGCAAATGTGGTGGTTTTGCAAATGACCAAAATGCCCTTGGCATTTGGCCTAATTACAAAAATTTGCCATTAGAATGGCGGTTCTAATCAAATGACAAAATCAAATTCATTTTTGCTACTATTGCCGACATGCATTCCCTTTTTTTTTTCTTTGCCGACATCCAAACTTAATATATATATATATATATATATATATATATATATATTGAATATATATATAGAAATGTATATATTTGATTCGGCCGACATGCAAATGAATTTGATTTATATTTTGAATCTTTGGATTTCAATTTTTAATTAAAGTTTTAATTTGCTAGGTTAGCCTAAAATTAAAACCATAATTAATATTTAAAATCTAAATCAAAATTATATATATATAATTGTTCTAAACAATTATATTTCTCACGGTTCGGTTTCGGTTGTTGTTCGGTAACTTTTATACAACGTAACGTGTACGTTTATAAATTAACCGTTGTTTCTGCTTGTCATTCTAAATGACATTTATAATTTAATTATATCACGTATAATTAATTATAACCATCTTAATATTAATTATAATCAATTTATAATTAATCAGTAAGATTCTCCGAGTAGCTCCTATATGGTGTGACCCAATAGGATCTGTGTTATGTTGGTAAACAGAGTTAAAACTGTTTTAACTTCTGTTAGTCATGGGTGGCATCTGGCAACACATCATGACCATCCAATTACACAGATGATGCTGTACTGTACAATATCACGATCCAGTAAACAATTTACTTGTGTCAGTTCTTCTGTCTCATAGCTATCAGATCAGTTTTAAGGTAGATATGTGTCATCCTTGTTAACTGTATCTTTTCTTGATCTTGAGTAGATTATCAAATATAATTACTCTTGTAATTATACTGCATGCAGATAATCTAACTCTACCAAGGGGCCCAGTGATGCTATAGCTCGTATAGAGATACGAGGGACAAGTAGTATTCTTGGTAGACTATCACTTCCTCACCTAAGCTATACATATGGAAATGCTACCGTTATGGCTGCTTTTTACGGACAGCGTTAGATAACACTTACTCATATATATTTCTTAGTGGGAACGATAAATACCTCATACTGTAGAACTTTGACACTGAATGAAAAACATAAATGACACGAACACAATTCTATTTAATGTTTCATTCGGGGTCTGTCAAATACCATGTTCCTAGAACATGTATCTATGTGATTAAAATGACATCTCGTGTCAGGTGGTTTGTAAAACTTAACCATCTTTTAATCCACATACTAACCTTATAGCGGTAATTAGTGTTCCTGCTAATTACCTTGGTCAGTGATCTTTTAAGAGTATATATTATCTATATTATGGAGTTTCACAATTTCAGTCATGAACTCAAAATGATCCACAAATGCAATAATACTCAAGGCAACAAAATGATATATAAATAAACATTCAATTCATGAACAAAGCTTTATGATTAATTTATCATATTATTGACTTCTAGATTATTACAAACTAACACAAATATCATCTTAACTATTTATTAAGAAGTCTCCGTGATTTGAACAACATTTTTTTTCTCATTATTAACATTTTTCATCTACAGTGTGTCCTCAATATAATATAACAACGAAACTAGTATTTTCTATAATTTACCATCAAATTACAACTCCCTTTGACAAAACACATACACTACCTCAAGATTTCAAACAGCAATATCTAATCTTACAACCAACCCAATCCACACTAAACCTGAAAGGCTAAAACTCCCCAACCTGAAATCAAACTAAGCACTGGTGAACTTGGTAACAGCCTTGATACCCTCAGAGACAACAGCTTGGCGAGGTCACCTGGTAGCACAAACCTGACAGATGTTTGGATCTCACAAGAAGTGATGGTGGGATTCTTGTTGTACCGGGCGAGGCAGGCTACTTCCATGGCCAATTTCTCAAAGATATCGTTGGTGGAGTTCATGATGGACGTAGCCTTGCTAGAGATACCAATGTCCAGATGCACCTGCTTCAGCACTTTAAAGATGTAGATTTTGCAAGTCTCCGTGCTCTTTGCCTTCATCTTCTTCTTCTCCCTGCCTCCTTCCTTCAGAACCCTCTTCCACCCACGCGGCTTCTTTACAGCAGGGGCCTTCTCCACCTTCTCTGGCTTCTCGCTCGCAACCTTCTTCTCTGCCTCGGGCGCCATTAGAACTTACAGAGGTAGGGTTTTGGAGGAAGTGTGGATTGGGTGAAGGGGTAACAGAGGAGATTTGATTCAAATTGGAGCCGGATTGATATCCTGTCACTAGCTCCTTCTCTACCGTCATCAATTGCCTAGTCAAGATTACTTGAACCTTTGTGGGTACATTCTTTATGACCTCTTTAGCCGCCTCCACCTTCCCTTCCTTCGCCAACCCTTCTACAAGCTTCCTAAGTGCCCTGCAATGCGGTACCTTATTACTCCTCACAGCATCCCTAAACACTTCCATTCCTGTCTCAAAATCCCCAAATCGACACAAAAAGCACAAAACATTTAAAAATGTGGAAGCATTAGGGGAACAACCCTTTTTCTTGGACACCATCATTTTATAAACCTCTTTCACATCTTCTACACGATCATTCTTACAAAGACAGCCTATCAAGTAATTGTATGTGATCGTATCTGGCGTAACTCTCTCAACTCCAGGTGCTTCCATCTCGCTAATTATTTCGTATATTCTTTCTGTTTGACCTCGAATGGCATGGTACCATACCTTAACATTATATGCTGTACAATCAAGCTGAACCCCATTGGAAACCATCTCATTCCAAAGCTGATTAGCTTCCTCGGTTTTTCCATGGTCGTGTAGTGAAACTAAGAGCAATCTATAAATTTGATCAGTCATCACAATTCCCTGTTCATTAGAAATTTGTTTTAATGTGGCAAAAGCATCAGTTGATCTATTAGAGAGGAAGAAAGCCCTAACAAGGAGTCCATAGGAGACTACATCTGGTGAGATTGAATGCTCCTCATGAATCAAGACGAAGAGATCTGGCACTTCTTGGTGGCGCTTGGATCTAATAAAGGCGGAGAGGAGAGCATTAAATGAGAGAGTGGATACTGAGAGCGGACCGCCGGTGGCGAGGCGGTGGCGGAAAGCAGAAAGCGCTTTCTTAGGGAGAATAGCGGAGCCGTAGGATATGAGGAGAGAAGCGAAGTCTTGCTCTGAGGAGGCGAGCGGGAGGAACGAGTCGAGGAGGTCGGAGCGACTGGTGAAGTTGAGGGATCGAGAGAGACGGAGCAATGCCTGATCGGCAGCATAGCGAGTACAGGTACGATCGGGAACGGAGAAGAGGGTGGAGATGAATCGAGTCGGATCGGATACGTGGCAGAAAATGGAATCCGTTACGATCGGGAGGGGTGAAGGTGTTTCTGCGCCGGCAGTGGTAGTCGACGTCGAGAAAAGGTGGCGGAGGTGGTGGAGCGAGCTGCGGCGGCGGCAGGCGGAGCTTAGTATGAACGCCATCCTCTCTCTCTCTATCTGTCCGGGTTTTATTTGGGTTTAACGAACTTATATCTTGTAAGGTAACAGAATAATTATGTTTAAATCTGGACCGTCCGATCAAAATTTGCATGAATATTAAAGAGGCTACGATGCTCCGTGCATTTCAATTTGGACCAGATCGGCTCGGATTCTGATCAGACGCCCTATATCTAAACAGAAATATTCTGTTACCTCAGAGATTTGTTCCGGTTTAACTGGATAACCGCAGAAGAGGTCAACTCAGGCAAGGCCCAAGTTTGACCTCGGAGGTTTCAATTGGCCCAGAAATATTTCTATACAATTTGGCACAGAAGGTTCTTCAATGCATCAAACAGGAAAGTGTTTTTTTCGTGGGCGAATTTTTTTTTTTTTCTGAGGAAAAAACCGTAGGCACATTGATTGAATGAGTAAATATTACAATTTGAAGCAAATAAATCCTAATTAGCCAAAGTAAAAACATACTTGAAAAGAGGAAAATAAAAAACAGGGAAATAGTAAAGAAAAATCCTTACAAAATGTATGCCTGGTTCCTGCCATCAGTCATGATAACGGTTCATGAACGAACAGTTATAATGTAACCTCTAGTGTTTGAGTCTGCAAAACAAAGTAGCAGACCTCAATGTTGTGAGGAATTTGAAGCTGTGATGTGATGGTATGAATTCTTGAATTCTTGTTCATGTGCCCCTTTGGTTGTGCACTTGTCCCCGGTTTACTAACTTATGGGGACCCGTTAGCACGCTTCTCTTGCAATGTGTCTGATTGTCACCATCTCCTTCAGTTCTGTGCTATTTGTATACTATACACTATATATGCCACTGTGTGAGCTGCCTCCCAAGATGGCATTGATTGTTTGTCCATGTCTCTGACCACATTTACCAGTACTAGGCAGTCAGAGCAGAGTATCACCCGTTTTCTTCCCCCCGCTGTACCAGTACTTGCCCTTGGAATAACATCTGTAAAAAAAACCGTGGCCTCAGCATGAAACGGGTCTGAGGTAGTCATGAAATAAAACCCATGTGCTTCTTTGAGAGTACCTGTTTTATCATATAACGTTGCCTCCCCCATCCTGCTTTTCCCCCAATTGTGCATGAAGCGTCCACAAGGAGGATTTTTGTACCAGTTCGTACCATAACTGGCTATTACCTTGCTGCATTTCTTATTTTGTGCCGGAAAACTTGGAGGGGAGGCGGTTGGAGAATTCAGATCCCCAACTTAGTTGCAATTATTAAATCTTTACTGTTCTTTTAACCTGACATGAATCTCAAAACGGTCCCCTTATAGTTTTCATATGCACCGGATTGAATTTGGTCCGGCTTGGATTATTTTGGGCCGTCACCTTAGAAACTTGGGTATATGGACTTGTGGTTGAATAGACATCGGATTAAATTCAGTTTGATATCCAATCAAAGTCGTTTGATCAGCACATCAAGATCCATGCGTACTTGACTCGTATGAATTAAAGTTTTTGTGCGAATCTTGAGACAGACGATTTTGACCCGGCAACAGATTGCCTCTGTTTCCATTTTCATCAGCTGAAAATTGAAGTGTTCTGAATTTCTAATGCTCAAGTTTTTCTTATCACGATGTTGACGATGTTGTGTTGGAGGTTTTTCTGTGCAGTGGATCTTCATGTTTTAACAATAAATTATGTGACACTAATTTAGAATTCTGTGGACACAACTCCTTATGTTCTCTCTTTAATTAGCTATTTGTTGTGTGGTCACAACAAAACATTGAAATAGCAACTATTTCCTACTCTCAAGTTAGATGTCAATCTCGCTAACTCACGCTTCATTCAAACGCAATGTATTTCTCAATACAAAATCAAATTAAGGTCTATACAAAATATGATAAACCTAAATACTACCTACTATATATACCAGAATAGAATATTCTGATCAACAACCTATATATGTCAATTACCATTCACTTACTCATCGATCATAGCTCTAATTAAACGGAAGACTTATTACCTAACTCAAAATAATATCTGTAATAAGTAATAACTAAAGGAGCTGCACTTATCTGGTTTTTTTATATGAAAGTTAGAGTTCAAGCCACCTAACTATTTAAAATTCATACGAAATTTTCTATTTAGAATTCAAATCTGTAAATCATTAGTTATATATATTATATACATTATTTGCTTTGTGTCAAGCAAATCATTAGAAACTTTGGGAACATTTTTTACTTAGAAAAGTGATCTGAATAGCATAAATATCATAACACATCTTTACATTTTGTTCTAGTTATTCATCTCTAATTAGAGGTATATTTTTGGATGTTGTCAAAACATATCACAGAGCTCACATACAATGGAGCATATATGCTATCAGCATCCATACAGTGCAAAAAAAAAATATATATATATAAACTAGCCACTCAAAAGGAAACTACAAAGCCATTTAAAAACAAATAATATGCAATATCCAAGATACAAGCTCATGAATCCTTAATGAACCTTGCTATACCTAGCTAAGAGTATGAAAAAGTTGCTATATGGTTATGCGCAACCGTACCGATCCATAATTTTCCATCGACCTCTCTCACTTCACTCACCAACCTCATTACCTCACCTCGTCTATCCTCGAGCACGTCAATCATGTTACCTTCGATGTCAAATAGTGCAATTACGGTATACATCTTCATCCCGACCATTTTTCCGAGGATGTTAAGCTTGAGAGGCAGTCTGAAGTATAAGTTTCTCATCCACGGGTGATGAGAAAATACTTCTAACGTCCGTGTTCGACAGCAATCTATGGCCACCCAAAAGTTGCCTTTGTCGTTTATACGTACATTATCGGGGAATCCTGGCAGGTTTGCATAGAGCTCTAGTTGTGCTTCTCTTGGGCCCTCTAGCCAATATCTCATTATCCTGAAAATTACATTAGCATATGAATTAGTTTTAGTCTAATTAATTTCGCATTGAGCGCCATGTTTTGGTTTGAAACAATTACTCTATTTCAGTATTGAATAATGTACTGGTACCTGCACTTTGTAGTCTCTGCAACGAGAAGAAAAGTCTCATCCTTGGAAATTTGCACACCATTGGCGAAAGTCAGTCCGCTTACAACAACACTGGTAGATTTGGTCGTCGGATCGTACCTCAGCAACCGTCCGGTAGCCTCTCCTTCCAATAATATAAATACATGATTCCTGAATTAATGGAAAAAATCACCTTAAAACAGTGACAAAGAAACATGTTATTATTGCTTTAAGGTGAAAAAAAATAAACTTCTAACCTACGGTCATATCTTGCGCTGGTATCTGTAAAGAAGATAGAGCCATTGCTATGAATATCCAAGTCGTTCGCAAAGAGAATTAGGGTCCCCTCAACCTCACTAGCTAGAGAAGTTGCAACACCGCCATCGGGTCCCACCACCATTAACCCATAGTATGCATCGGCAATGTACAGATCTCCTGTTCGTTTATCAAACCGCAATCCAAGCGGTCTTCCGCAAAAACTCTCCTTTGGGTGTTGCTTTCTTGTTGTTGAGTTTACTCCATTGGCACATTCTTTCTCTGACCTTCAATAATTAATGAATGCACATGCACATGCACATTGTTCACATGTCAAAAATAACACAATAGATTTATTAAAAAAAATTGTAATGGTTAAGCAAATTGATACTTTAAATCTAAGTCAAAACTCAATAGGTTTACAAAGATTACAAATTTTATTTCTTTTAAATAATTTTTAAAAATTATGGCGACCCATGAACATGAAGTTTGACATACTTCCGAATAAATATATAGTCGAAGTATTATTCCTTAAAATAGCACAAAAGAAGTACTTGCATTTAATAAACTCACCAATTAGGGTTAACAACTGCAAAGGTTTCCCATCCGACATTGTCACCCATCCAACGAACAACACGACCATCAGCCAAGCCTGTGTATGGCCCTCGGCCTTTTAGATCAAACTCGATCGACTCAGGCCCAAAGACTTCACCAGCAAACTGCAATTTTCCATTTCTTAGTCTGCTGTGGTTATCTTTGCGCCAACTCGCCATGATCTCCTTGTATGGTGCGATGCCGTCTAGTTTAACAGGCCGGTAGTTGTGACCGGCCACCGGGCTCCAGTGAAATGGATCCATGAAAATTAGTGATAGAACTATTGCTAGAATGAAGAGTCTTGGATATGGCAAGCGGCCATCTTCTCTGGCCATGTGTAATAATTTCTTCTCAGCCATTAATTGAGCATACAGTTTTTGTTGTTGTTTAATTGAAAGACTTTGGTACTGAGAAGTATCTGTTGGGTTCAAACTTCAAAGTGTTCTTAGGATTTATTTATTGTATATGTTGTCAACACTTCTTGTAGATTTTATATGGATCTTCACCCTGTTGCCGTTTATGCTGTCAGGTATATATCTACAGTTACACAGCATTGTACACAAGAAATTGCCACAATAGATACAGATTAATTAGCATGATGAGCGCGTGAGTGTATGACTGGTGTTGAGTAGGTTGATTTTTTGTTTGCATCTGTAAACTGGAGTTGGTTAGCTGCATTTTTAAACAACGCCACTTGCGTTCCAAAATCGGAGAATTAATTGATTCTGTTTCGGCCTGAATGGGCTTTTAACTGAGAAAGGATGAGGTTATTAAATACACTCAAAAGTGCATTTATGGCTTGACCCAAAAAGAGGCATTTTAGAGACGAGGAACAAATTATTTTACTTTTCGAATTAAATATTCCTCCTTAACTCTTCAAGGAATGTTATGAACCAGTCGTGTAAAAACCAGTTTAGTCTTTAGTAGTGATCAAACCATTATCGATTTTTTTGATTAATCGACAGATTATTTCTGATTATGATTAATTATTCTTAATTGATCATTTAGCTGTACTCTGTTCGTCCGACAAGCACATATTGCTATTTTGTAATTTACAACACTGATCAGAAATACATTGAACATCAACACTGTAAAGCTCTAAATTAGCGGTTCATTGATCGGATCAAGAGATCAACCGATCCGAACGTTTGTTTCTTAAAATATTTAATATTGAGGTATAAGTGTTATTATAAAAATTATCATATTCTATATAGTGAAATTTTCAACATATAAAAAAAATGTACTTTAAACTAAATTTATAACTTACTAAAAATGTCAGAAATATATTTTTTAAGCTCAAAATATCTATAACTTATTCTTATAATTACTAAAATAAGACACCATATGAACGCTTTCTTTTACACCAAAAAGATTTTATAGTTCTATATATGCTTTATTTATTTAGAATTGGATAACTACATAAAAAATCTTTATTTTTTGTAGATCACACAAACCTTGACGACTCATATTAAAATTCCAGCATTTCAATTTTTTTTTAAAAATAAAATTAACGTTGTGACAACTATTTAATCATACATGAACACATAATTGTCCACAGAATAATATCTTCCACATATTACCTTTTCTCCTAAAAAATGTTACATTTTCTCCCTCAAAGGAGGAATAACGGACAGCCAATATTTTGTGTTGATTCACAAATTAAAAAAAAAAAAAGCGACCTTTTTTTGTTTATATGTTTATTTGGACTTTTATTTGAACCGAACCGGATTTGTTTCCGGTCTAGCTATCCTACGGTTCGGTTTTAATAACAGTGCTATGAAGTAAAGATGAGACAATTTTTACTATTAATTTGATCGGAGATAGAAAAATGGAAAGAAAAAAAAATAGAAAGCATATTTTATAATTACTATTTCTTAATTGGATCTTCAATAGAGAAAAGTTTATAAAAGTTTTTGTTTTTTGTTGAACTTTTTAGAGATTATACTTTATTGATTTTCAAATTCGAGTGCAATTGAGAGAAACAAGATGTACTAAAAATATAATATTTTTTATTCAGTTTCGTTTCCTTATCTTTTACTCCTCACTTTCATTTTCCTTCACCTCACGTATTACTCAATTTGAAAGTTTGCTTAAACTTGTAGCGATTATATACATGGAGCTTCTTAATCGTAATAATTGATACAAACTTCAACAAATTGTGCCGAAATTTTTATTTATACTATATATATATATATATATATGGGGATTTCGAAAAATATCAGGACCTCCAAGCCAATCTGCATATCCATCTTTAGAGGGTCGCAGATTGGTTTGAAGGCCCTCAAAAACCTAAATATATTTAATATTACAGTGCAATTTTGTGTTTTCTGAAAGTCGTCAAGCTAATATGTAGCCCTTTAAGAATGAGGTCACAGGTTGGCTTAAAGGCACTGGTAATTTTCAAAATCCCTTCAAAACAATTTTTTTTTTAATATAGTATAATAAAAGTTTCGGCAAATTGTGTAGCTACTAAATAAAGAAAATGATTGCGAATATTTTTGGCCCATACAAATTATCAATGCTAGTAGTTTCTAATTTAAAACAAATTGCGTTGGTAAGGCTATTAGCAAAGGAATGCTACTGTGCTAAGCACCTCGTCCTATGAATTTTTTTTTTTTTTTAACTTTTACAAAAAAAATAATGCAATTAGCTCATTCATAAAATAAAATTGCATGAGGCTTATTTATTCAGACTTTTTAATTTTAATATTCTAGTTTCGCCCCTAAAAAATTGAATTATTATATATCCTTGTGACCTGGTGTTGTTTCAATGAGGTTGATCATCCGAGATCAGATAGAGCGACTTTTCTAGGAAGCTCTGCTGCCTCCAAGGAGCTCCGCACAGAGAGAAAACGAAGACAGGCTGCAGGTTTGAGAGTCGACCGGCTTCTCTGCACCTCTCCACCCTGTCCCTCTATCAACTCCTCTTCATTTACCCGGTTCAACTTGCTGTGTTTCAACTGAGCGCATGAACTCGTTCAAGAATTTCGCCGCTTGTTGTATTTTCTGTTTGTCTCGAGTTTCCGGGTTTGACTAAGGGTTTGTGAATTCATTTTGCCCATAGCATCTACTATATATATATATGAATAAGGTATGTATTTTGGTTGTTGACGATGACGAGAACACAACGAGTTGTTTTCTTTTTTCTCTCTTTCTTCTTCTTCTCCCTCTCTCAATGGTGATTGTCCTGGTCCGGTTGATTCAATTTCCGGTTCCGGTTTGATTCAGTACCATCTTGGTTGGGTGATGATTGTCATGGTTCGATTTGATTTAGTGCCCTCTTCTTTCCTCCTCTTGAGTGGTGACTGTCCCAATCTAGTTTGATTCAGTGCCTCTCAGCTGTAAGCTCCTCTAGGCGGTGTCGAATTCAAAAAGAAGATGACGTTTCGTCATCAAAAATGGTTCGATGCGGCATAGTCCGCGGGATATGCAACTTGAAGAACTTACTGCTATGTCTATATTTTCAGAGAAGAAAATCGGAAGACCCACCTACTTGTTATTCGGGCGCAAATGGATCAATTCGCATTCTCTAACTTCAATTATCTTTTATTTTCTGACATAACAAATTAGATTATTGTACAAGTAGCAAAATATATATGTTTTAATGCTTTTTAATTTTAACAAAAGAAATCTATGTAATAGCTACTTTGTAAATCATTGAATCAATGCAATCGTCTATGGGCTTTAAACCCAAAAAAAAAAAAAAAACAAAAGAGATCAGATAGACGGGGAATTGGATCTTCTCAACTTATTTTTACGAATTATAGTTTGTGAGAGAAATAAATGATCAAGATTTCTCATACCTAACAAATATTCGGTTGCTGAAATTGTGAACATATATAGACCAAAGTCCAAACTTGTGCTGCTATATTAACAGCAACCGAAATCTTTTTATATACCATAAAAAAAAAAAAAAACCACCTCCGTTTTGAGGGAATTTCACATTTATCCGGGCTATAGAGCCAATATGCAAACCCATTTGGAGGAAGCGCAGAGCCAACCTACGGCCTCACTTAGCGGACCGCAAAGGATGTTTTGGGTTATTGTAACATGCACAGTGAGATTGTAGATTTGCTCTACAGTCTCTCCGAATGGAACCGTAGAACCACTCTGCGGCTTGGATAAATGTGGAATTCTCTCAAAACAAAAGTGTTTTGGTTTTTTTTTTTTATTATGGTATTTAAAAAAAATCCGGTAATAACAATTAAAGTATATAGATGAGTTGCACGACTGTTATAAATGTTGGTGTGCAAAGCATATCAGATATTGTTCAAATTCAAACTTAAAAGTTTTGAGTGTGTGTATATAAATTCTTTTAAATACAGAAACGATTTTAAGTGAATGAGAATATGATATTTTGAATAGAGGAGGGATTCACTTACTATAGAGTTGGGCTAATATGACACTAGTGTTATATAAAACTAAATAACACTACATCTTAAATCCTTAGATCTGCTTTAAGATCCGTACAAAATGAAGTGCTTGAACAGTAAAAACGGATATTACAAATCTTAAAGCAGATCTAAGGATTTAAAATGTGGTGTTATTTAGTTTTATATAACACTAGTGTCATATTAGCCTAACTCCTTACTATATTCTATAGTTACAACATCTTACTATATTGATTTTTTAAAATTTTAAATAATTGATCCAAACTATTTACATGATCTCTATATTAAAATGTAACTGGAGAGCAAATTTTAAATTTTTATGAATTATTGTACTATTTATTTAAGTATTTTACAAAGCTATTCTCATATGCATATCATTGAATTTTGTATATATCTTAATAAATCATAAATAAAATATAATAAATAAAATTCTAGATGCCTCCTCTCTCTCTGAGCTAGCTGAAGATGTCATCAGTGTTGGTTTGTCCAACCTGCTTCCAAGAGAGTGCGTTTGTTATGTTATTTTGAATATTAATTTTGTCTTGTTAGATATTGATGTTATGTTGTTAAATGTTGATGTTGTGGATGTTGTGGATGTAGAATGATGCATGTAATTTTACATTATTTTAATGAAATTATATGTTGAATTATTTAAAGAGAAAACATTGAAGTTTTCATGAGTAAATTCCTAGTTTGCAAAGTTTAGAATTTAGATGAGTACATGTCCAGTTTTTCCTTCATTTTGTGTGTGTGTGTGTGTGTTTGTGTGTTTTGTGGCCGATGTGGGCTTTCTATCTCTCTGGCTTAGCCTGTTTTATTCCTCTGTTGTTTCCCCTGTTGGGCATTTCTGTGCTGTGGTAATGTTTCAATTTGTGTGACGGGTTGTTTTGGTGTCTGAAATCTGAATGGCTTGGCCACCTCGGTTTGTCTTGATTTTCATTGGTGACTCAAAATAAAAATGAATTTGGATTTTTTTTTTCTGTTGTGTGAATATCTCGATTATCCAGTTTACGTACAAACTAGTATTTACTTTTTAATATTAATTATATATTTATAATTATATCTTTCTAAATTGTAAATTCTATCTTGATGCACATCAGGTTGATTATGGTATTACAATAGTCACATTATTTCAAATTTTTTGGCCAAAGCATATATCTTCACAGTTTAAGCAAATATGCATGGCTTGATTTTATTCTGCCGTATTAAGTTTCAGATTGAAAAAAAATATAACTAATTGGCTCAATCAATGACATTATATGACAACCAATAATATTAAACGTGACTTTGTTTAATTACATTTTTTTTCTGATTTTTTCTGATTTTTTTAAACAAACTTAAAGTTTAAAAAAATATTTTAACATGATCAAACATGACTAATATGACCAATCACAGTGTGATAATTTTCCGTGATTTTATCCATAGCACTTAACGGCACAGTACAAATTTATATCTCTAAGAACCATATAAATAGTAACATGACACTTCTTAACTCGTATTATTACATATATTTTGTTCACAATTATCCAACAATTTGAATCATTTTAGTTGTCGAATATGAACTCTTCAGCGTAGAATAAATTTTTTATTCGCATTGTTGAATGGGTCCAGAAAAATGTCAGCACCTTATTTCGGGTCAAGATTTTAACAGTGCAATTTTGGTTTCATACAGCGTTTGGACTACATACATTATACATAATCAAAATAGCATTGCATATAGTTTATGTGATGTATGAAGCCAAAACTGCTCTGTTAATATCTTTACCCATTATTTGGAGTGTCCCAATAGGCTGCAAAAACTGAACTAATAACTCTATTAATAACCAGATATATCCACTTTATTTTTACAACATTTATTAGATGATTTAGACTGCTCATTTCTTATAAGATACATGAAAATCAGTATGACCTATTACTGGTCAATTACTCAATCATGCACTAAATATTGATCATCTGACTAAATCTATTGTACGGTCCAATTTATTTTATGAGAGATAACCTTAACAACAGTTGCGTGTCATCATTCAAGGAACAAAACATTAAAACCGTTCAGAAGTCTTATACAACGGTTTATGAAGTTAGAAGAGATCCGTTGGCAACAATGAAAAAGACAGTGGTTGAAATTGTCCAACCAGCATGTGCCATTTGTTTATTTATTAGAAGTTTGGAGGCTAATAAATTATGTTCTGGATAAAAGAGAACAAGGATAGCAAAAAGGAATTCCGTATCCTCGGCATTAACTCAAAAAAGAATCTTGATCGTCCGATCAGTTTCAAAATTTGTAAAATTTAGATCAGCACTAATAGTAAAGATTTTTATGTTTTAGGAACAAATTACATGTACTTCATTTATAATCGAACGGCTGGTATGTATTAACTCAAAAGATGCAGACGATGCGGACTCGGCCAAAAAGTCGGCTCCTTTTGTTTTCTCCTCTCCCATGGTTTTCTCCCATAGTTTTGACCGTTGAATGTTTTCTCGGATTCAGCTGCAGTGCTGGACACGGAAAAACGTGCTATGATAACCTTCGGATAGGCTTTGACTGTACTCAACTACCAATTTCCCATACTACCCCTATCACCAAATTTTTTTTCACGCGGTACTACAGTGATAAAATCGTCTTTTCATTGACCTCTTCCTGACTGCGGTACCCTACCGTGTAAAATGAAATCTTTATCGTTTATTTTAACCTGACACGAATCCTAAAGTGGAATCCTATAAATATACAGGCACCGCTCCTGCCTCTCCTTACAATCTAACACCATGTCTACGATGGAGAGGTACACCGACGACCATTCCAACCCTTCTAAACTCAATTTCTCAAGCATCCTTTCTCCACCTCCAAATTCCCTCTCTCACTTCTCTGATTCAATATACCGCCTCGCCACCACCATATCCAGCACCTCCACACCAACAAGTTCTTCCCGTGATGAATACCTCGACTCGACAATTTCTCTTCTCAACATGTGCAATACCATCTCGGCTCGAATCGAACATCTTAGACTCCGCTATCTGAGACTCAAATTCGCTCACCGCCTCCTCTCATCTCTGAGCTCCGATCATCTCAGCTGTGCCAGAAAGGCGCTTTCTGAGTGGGAGATGTGGTCAAGTGATAATGATTCGGATCTCGATCTTGCGTCAGTAGAAGAGGTAGAGAAAACAAATTTGGCTGTTAGGAGGTTGAGAGAGGCAATTGACTCAGGTGAAATTGCTAATGAGGAATTTCGAGTTGTGATTATAGAGACGGAGAAGGTGGCTGAGGAGGTAACGATGGGTCTTGACCGTTTGGCTACTGCGGTAAATAAGCTTTTTACTGTGGTTATGGGTTCAAGAAATGCAGTGTTAGATAGCTACAAAGTAGGTCCCAAAAAATGTAAATGGATAGAGTAGATTAATAGATGAATGGAAATGATAGGTGTTTTTAAAAAATTATTTATTATTTATTTTGTATATATTTTCGTCCTTTTCTTGTGAATAAAAAAAAAGTGAAATCGCTTTGTACAATGGTGGTGTTATTTATTAGGACGGTTTAATATATAGATTAATATTTGTTAGACTATTACTAAGAGTTTGGGACTAGAGTGGGAAAAATGGGACGGTGGCGGGTTTTTTCATGGAACGGTACGGTTACGGCACGGTATGTGTGTAAGTTACGTATCGTAACTTGTTTGTTCCGTGCATGGTCGCGTGTTGTGACCATTTTTTGAAATTTAAGCACGTCATGTCACGTGAAAAATTTACTCATGACACGTGATCACGCGAATCACGTGTAGTTAGAAATATTAGATATTGATCAAATTATAAATCTTTAATAAACTAACTTAAATTACGATCAAATGATCACGCGAGTCATGCGGAGACACGTTTGGACACGATATAATTCACGTGGCGTGACTATTCGTATGTCGTGATAAACTTTTGATATTTTGATTATGGCACAGCACAATACGTGAAAAAAATAACTTAATCACAGCATAGTACGAGACCAAAATTACAACGTATTAATCACGGTATAGCACGGCAAGACATGATTTTTTCCACTCTATCTGAGACCTTCATTTTCTGTGAGCAATAATGAACATTTATTCGGCGAAATCGGCTTATCGATTGCTCACGGGTGGGGGTCGAATCAAAACACCATTTCTGTTTGTGTGAAAATGTTCGGTGCCGCCTACAGTACGTATCTTCACGTATCACATGTTGCATGACAAGATACTATCTAGAGATGTTTTGCAGAGAAGGGGCATGCTAGTGAATCTAGCTTGTGTCTCGTGCGCATCCTGTCAGAGGGAGACCACACTCCACCTGCTCTTTACATGCCCATATGCTAAAGCACTATGGAACTCTATAGCCTGCCTTTTACAAGAAAAAATCATGGTACTCGGTGAGTCTCTAGAAATAATCTGGGATAACTCGTGGAATAGACTTAAACAGGAGGGAAATTGGAGACGCAAGACATGGGCAGCGTACTTCATGTGTACGGTATGGCATCTGTGGAAGCACCGTGATAGGGTGGTATTTGGGGAGCAAGCATTAAGACCATCTATTATGGCAGCACGTTGTTATCAAGAAATGAAACTTTGGGTCAAGCATTGCTGAGTGCCGGTATGCTGACAGGCCATGCAGAGAGTATAACAAGGAGTTGGCTATGTCATATTGTTTGCATGTTGTTTGCTTTCTTAATTGTTTATGCTTATTGTTGCTTTCTAATTTTTATATGATTAGGATGTGTTGTAATTGAGACCTTAAAGTTTAATAAATCACTTGACAGTCCCTGTCAAGTTTAAAAAAAAAAATAATGAACATTTATCTATTGCTGTCTAAAGTTTAATGAGTGAGTATATCGTGAAGGATCTGATTGTGTTGCCGGATCAAAATTACTTTGATTCTATTTGGATAGAGAAGTTTGCTTTGAGAGTCGTATCAGATTAAAAAAGACGACTCAGATCTCATTCTACATTGCCAGGTATTTGGACTGGCTTTGAATTCAAAGTTCAATAAATATAGTGTAAATAACTAAATATGCTACGTTAGTGGAATGCTTCGCTTTGTTTCGGCGAGAATAATCGAGGTAAGTTGTAGAGTTTTTGATGATATTGTAATTAGATTCGGTCTAATAGACATCGGATGTCCCGAAATTTTTATATGTGCCCAAAAATAATAATAAATTACAAAATCTATCCCCGTTTTGATTGTATTTCGAAATCTGCCTTATCCGATTAACCGGATTTGGGCCTTCTTTCCGGTGACTGTGTCACCGGATTTGGAGAAGTAGTCCGGTTAATGGATAACCGGAAAATTGAAATGAGTTCGGTCCTTTGTTAACCGGTTATAAGTTCGGTTATTGAATTCCCGGAAGTTGGAGATTTTGATTTTTTTTTATAAAACATAAATTTTTTAATTTTTTTTATTAAAACATTAGAAATATTGAATATAATTCTTTGAAAATAGATGAAATACAATATAATTTGATTTATTAGAAAGACTACAACAAATAGCCCGGATCAATATTTTTCAGGACGGATTTTTCGCGGCTGTAAGAAAAATTAATATATTTCTTTATGTGTTATTGGAAAAAAATAAAAAATACTTAGATTATGAGTTATTGATCCCGGTTCAAAAGTCACTTCTAGGTAATTTAGAAAATATTGTGATCCTTCTAGTACGTTTAATTTATAAAAAGGTGTATCATTTTTGAAAATTCTTTTTAATAACAATCATTAAATAAATTAAAAATTTTGTTTTTTTCAAAAATAGATACACATTTTTATAAATTAAACGTACTAGAAGGATCACAATATTTTCTGGATTACCTAGAAGTGACTTTTGAACCAGGATCAATAACTCAGAATCTAAGTATTTTTATTTTTTTCCAAGAACACATAAAGAAATATATTAATTTTTTTTACAGCTGCGAAAAATCCGTCCTGAAAAATATTGATCCGGGTTATTTATTGCAGTCTTTCTAATAAATCAAATTATATTGTACTTCATCTATTTTCAAAGAATTATATTCAACATTTATAATATTTTAATAAAAAAAATTAAATTTTTTTTGTTTTATAAAAAGAAAATCAAAATCTCCAACTTCTGGGAATTCAATAACCGAACTTATAACCGGTTAACAAAGGACCGAACTCATTTCAATTTTCCGGTTATCCATTAACCGGACTACTTCTCCAAATCCGGTGACCCAGTCACCGGAAAGAAGGCCCAAATCCGGTTATTTGATAACTGGATAGGACAGATTTTGAAATACAATCAAAACGGGGATAGATTTCATAATTTATTATTTTTTTGGACATATATAAAAATTTCGGTCGGATGTCTGATCGGAATCGTTCGATTCGCATTAATATTTACATAAATAATTATAAAAATTATGCTGATCAAGTGTGTATGAATCTTAATGACTCCATCGGACCACCTTCCATTCTCTATAAAAGAGGTGTATACTTTCTTAATTTTAATTGTGTAATGGATTCAAATATAGGGGCAAACCCACATAGAATCAAAGTAGGACAACTATTCTACCTTAGATTCTGAAAATTAATTATCGGATATAGGTTATTGGTTCTTGCCTTACTATGTTGAGCCTCTCAGCACAGCCAATTTAAATCATGGTTCAAAAAATCGTCCAAATCGGACTGGAATCGGTCAGAAGTGATTCCATTTCTACTTGATTTAGACAGCTGAGCAATTTTTGTCCCAAAACTTAACATAATCAGTCTAAAATCAGAAAAATTGGCGCTAATTTAGACGATTTTAGACCGATCCATTTCAATTGTTGCTGATTTTCGAAGAATATGGGAGAGAATTTAATCTGCGATGAAACAAGAGGAAATGCTTTGAATGTTGAAGGAGAAAAAGAGATTGATCTGACAAACCGATTATTTTAATTTGTACCATTCTCATGTCTCAACGGACAAAATAAATATATTAAGAGTTTGAATACGTGCTGTCCAATGCAAAATTTTAATAGACCAAAGATTGATTCAATCTTAATTTAATTTATGTTAAACTAATAACTGTAAGTTTCATAAAAAAAACAGTCATTCATTTGCAATAACCATTCTTCATTGAAAGGGATTTTTAGTTGTTGAAAATTCTAATATTTCGTCAGCTCAGATTTTGAAAAAGTGGTACTATTAATTTAGACTTTAGAAGACAATTGGTGGGAATGTATGAGTCCGTATCGTCTGCATTAACTCAAAAGAGCATCTTTGAGTTAACGTGTCTTGACCGTCTAATTTTAAACGGAACCAATTCGGTCACAACTTATAATTCAGAGGCCCTTTAATATTAATGTGAATCTAGTCCACACGGCTCTTAAAACAGATCGGACGGTCCAGATACATTAACTCAAAAGATTCTTTTTTGAGTTAATGCATAGGATACAAATTCAAGAATATATAGGGAAGAGTGGCACAAATTACAAAATGTGTCACAAAAGGTTAGATTGAATACATATCAGTTGAGTGTTTTGAAGTAGAGATGGACTTTAAGTTGTATTTTTACTATTAATTCTTTTTTATAAATAGTTGAATTAAGATGGTATTAAAGATGAGAAGTATTGTACAATATGGAAGTGTAGAATACCATTTAAAATTAAGATATTTTTGTTGTTGCTTAAGCAATAAAAAATTATTAACAATGGTAAATTTGAGTAAAAAAGATTGGCAAGGAAATGTTAATTGCTTATTTTGTGAAAGATGTATTATTGGTAGAATTAGTAAGTGGAGCTGTGTTAAGGACAATATGATTAGTTAGAAACAAACTTTGTTTTCAAGTGGTTAGAACTACACCACGAAGTGTGGGGGTTAAAATTATGCCATTGGCAAATTATTGGATTATAACAAGGAATGATAGCTCTAAACTTAAACTTTATTTAATATTACTTAGTGATGTTTCATCTCTTCTAATTAGCTTTGATGGATTGATGATACAGGAGGATTTAGATGTGACTATTCAGGAGGAAGAGGTCTCGCCTCTTTTAGATGGAAGAAGCCAAGAAAAGATAGACCAAAATTGACAAATATCTTAGAAGATGGACTTTTTGGTTTTTGTTAAATTTCTCATCTTGTCAGTAGTTGATTTATACTATGTTAGTTGTTTTGTGCTATGTTAATTGTATTTTGTTGAGTTCTTTCTTATGTGTGTTTGTTAAGTAACTGGCAAAGCTTTTTATAGATGTTGTAATAACTTTGATTGATTTTTGTAAGGAGAGAGGTAGCAGTAATTTGGTACCAGTTACCAAATACTAGTAATTTTTAATAATTTTCAATAGAAAATTGATGAAATATCCACTCTTATATATATATATATAAGTAGGGTTAAAATGCATCATTGGTTTTGTATCCAAATCATACCCGACGTCTATATCTCTATTTACAAAGTTTAAATAGTCGACCCGAGCCGCTCAACATAATGTCCATATTAAAATGTGCTTAGAGACCAAAAATTTTATATTTTTTAAAATTTTTTTACTATTTTTTTAGATAGATACAAAATCACTGTTTTTGGATGGTCCAGATGCAGTGATTTTGTACCTATCTAAAAAAATAATAAAAAAAATTCTAAAAAAAATATAAAATTTGATCTCTAAGCACATTTTAATATGGAGATCACATTGAACGGTTCGGATTGACTATTTGAACTTTGTAAATGAAAATATAGATATGAGGTATAGTTGGGACACAAAACCAATGGTGCATTTTAACCCTACTCACACATATATATATATGTATGTATGTATGTATGTATGTATGTATGTATGTATGTATGTATAAGAGTGGTTATATCATCAATTTTCTATTGAAAATGATTAAAAATTACTAGTATTTGGGGACTGGTACCAAATTACTAGTATTTGCGTAATAAATGGGGGTGTTTATTTAACCGATACATTTGATGGTTTTAATACATCTACTCATGATGTAATCTATATCAAAAAATACAAGCAAGAATGATGAAAAGCTTAATTCGCAGGAGAATAATTAAAACTGTCGCAGGAGAATGATTAAATTAAATGACATGAAAAATATAAGAGTATCTAGATCTATATATAGTACTATATATCTTATTCATATTAAATTTTCATACTTAATTTTACTATATTGCAAACTAAGTGCTTTTTAACAGTGTTGTAAATAACTACGGTATGTGGTATGTGGTTATCGGACGGACATAATCTGCTAAGCAATAAATCGGGAATAATCAGTTATAATCAAAAATAATCAGCCAATTATTCTGGAAAATCCATAATAATTTAGTTACCGCTAACGACTAATCGACTGATTAATCAGCCAAAACAGAGTTTTTTACAACACTGCTTTTTAGTATGAATTAAATACACTTATTTTTTTTATGTTTTTGAACAGAACTCCAAATAAAACACACACACACAAAAAAAACGTATAATACGTTTTATTCGCAAAAAAAATGTGAGCCACAAATTATTCGCGAGAAAAACACGGCTTTAAAATTTTAGAATTTTTTTTCCTTCTTTATTGTACCGAATCATCTCAAATTATATCCAAATTACGAACTCAAAATATTCATTTGTCACTTATGAATGCATATCTTACAGTGGAACACAAACTTCATAGACTCATAAAATATTGTTAACAAATTTCTCAATACCCTGATCAGAACGCTCGCTCCGACGGGAGTTGGTTTCGTTTGACAAGATTTGGAGAGAAATTTTGGCTCTGACGAATTCCGGTGACAAATGGTGGGATTCGACGAGAATTCGTTTGGCACGGGTTTGCGTTCCTAAATTGCGCCTCTATCGCTCAATCCTTCTTCCGAGCAGACCTTCATCTCCCTCCTCAGATAAGGCCCCAACTCGCGTCCGTCCGATCAATTCCGAAGCAAAGAAAAAGGGTACTACTAGCTCTCTGCCCTAAGTAGCTCGGCGCTTCAACTTGGCTCCGTGGCTAAGTATTATGTGCACTCCACTCAAGCAACTGGGAAGCTAAAAAAGATCAACAGGTCAGTACACTATATCATCAATAAGCCGTGTTCAATAAGCTCTTTATCCCCATCTCAATTTTTTTAAGCATATAATAAAGCAACTTAAATGTTGGATAGGTGAAAGTATTAGCGCACATAATGCTAAACAACAGCCTTACCAGAATTCTAAACAGCTTACCGGAATCACAGTGTATTGAAATTCTGTTGTAACTCTCTTTTAGTTAAGCGATTTTACAATTCTTGATTGCTATAAAAGCACCAGTGTAATTATAAACAAAGGCATCAAGAAATACATAATACAAATTTCAATCTCTTTCTTCTTCTCTACTGTTCTCAGGCGACGGCAGGAGCTCTGTTCACAGCTCCAATCCCTCCACATATTCAATAATCTCTTTTCTTCCTTCCTCGTTTTTGTTTTACTTGTTTTGTCTTAACTCTTTCCTTGTGTTCAATTTTGTTATTTCTTTGTTTTCATTAGTTCAGAGCACTAATTTATACTGCTACTCCGCTCAATGTTGGATTATAACTTACGATTCATCTGAACCTAGCTAGGTGTTGATTTCCATGTGATGCCAGATTTTAGCTAACCTTGTTAAACCATTAAGCATTTATGATGTCACAACTATATTATGCAGAAAATAGTCATACGAGTGCAGCTCGTGGATTAAAGAAATAAAAGTGTAGCCGATACAAACCAGTTATTTAATTTCATAAAAAGAGAGGGGCCCGAATGAAAGTTACTCTGAAGACTATCAATTCTGAGATAATCGTTTGTGTATGTATGAAAGTAGTTTTAGAATGAGTCCGTAATAATTTTGGTTCTCTTTTTGGTTGCTGATTAAGGCCTTTATGTTGTATAATTGGAGATGGGCTACGGTGAGTTGCGAAATAAAGTGACTATTTTACTTCACACTTATATTTTGTGATTTTAAAGTTCTAAACGTCAATCCGAACAGCTCAATATGATCTCCATATTGAAATGTGATTGGAGACCAAATTTTACATTTTTTGAAATTTTTTTACTATTTATTAAGCTATTTGGAAAATTGCCGATCCAGTGGTCCAATTTTTTTTACATTCATCCGGATTTTCAGATTTTCAAAGTGGCTTAATAAATAATAAATTTTTTTCAAAAATGTAAAATTTAGTTTCGAAGTATATTTTATTATGAAGAACATGTTGGAAGGTTTGAATTGGCTATTTGAACTTTAAAAATAAAGATATTGCGTGGAGTATAAACGTGTTTTACTTTTCAACTCACCGTAACTCATCTCGGATAATTGTTATTATCTTTTTCCCTGAATGCACTTCGTGGTGAAGCATGATTACACTTTTTATAATTTGATATTTGATATTGTCGATTGTATAAACTGTGTAAAGCTTGTGTTTTGGTTGATGGGTTGAATCGAGGGCTCCCAAAATAGAGAATTGGAACAAACAAACACAAAATGCACTGAAGAGTTGTGAAAGAGAGATGCCAGAGAGCAAATGAAGCGCTTATGAAATTAAAATGGATTTAATTTATATTTATTTTCTTGATAATTATCTAAAATTTCTAACTAATTTTATGGATGGAAATGTTTCAAGGGTACAAGTGTCATTTTGTATGCAAATGAAATATTTTATCTTCTATTATGTATATTTTACAATGAATAACTAGAGAAGAATTCAATTCCTTTTCATTTTGTTCTGATCAACAAAATTCAATTGGAATTTATCTCTATTGAACTCTATTGAATTGAAATCAACTGAATTCTAACCAGTGATGTGTTCCGTTAACACATCATGTTTCTTCTTGTTTTCCTTTTACGTGCGATCCGCCCCTCCTGGCCCGTCTCGGCCCAAACCCCCCATTTCCCGCCCCAAGCGGCCAACCCCCTCTCCTCTCAACCTCCGTCTCCTCCATCCGCTGCCCCCGCCACCGTTTTCACGTCCGCGACCCCAACCCACGTCTCCTCTCAACCTTGGTCAGATTTATTTTTCTCTCTTTCTTTGCTAATATCCTTTTTTATTTTTTTATTTTGTGTCGGAGTCAATCTGGAATATTCTGGGTACTCAAATTATTAAAGAAGTGTAAATTTATTATTGAAATTTAATCACTGACCATCATCCTCTTTTTCGTCCTTGTACCAGAATCTCTACCATGGATTCCCTCGTCTCAGTAGCTTTAGAAGAAATCTGTGCAGGCGCTGCTGCAGGGATACTTTTACCAGAACTATGGCCATCCCTTGTCCAACATGCATCTGTCATAGGCCTGCCTCTGGGCCCCACTGTCAAACAAGCTCTGTGGACCCGCCTTTGTGCTCTTCCTGTGCTAAAGTTTGAATTAAATGGATCTCCAGTTGATCCTTCTGACCCTTCCATACACGCAGTTGACGAGGCAGACAGGTATATGCTAAGGGTTTTTGCTGATGATAGTACCAGAAAGAGTTTTCTAGGGCTTTATGATCTCAAGCATTGTGAGATTTCTAAGACGCAGATGTCGACACTTGAGGAACTTGGCACCGCCAGGTAATTTTCTCCGAATTGATAGCCTAAGATGTCAGATACCATTCATTTGAGGTCTAGTACAAACTTCATTGGAATTTTATCTTTCTTTATTTTTTATTACAAGCATCATACCCGTGCAATGCAGTGGACCATTTATTTTTTTATTATATCTTTATCATTTTCTTTGATAACTGAATAACTTATGATAGCACAAAATCAATATGATGATGAGATTTTTTGACCAAATTTATACAAGTTTATGTATATAATGATTTAACAACATAATGAATAGAGATAGCCTCATAAAAGTAATGACATCGCATAATATAGAGGAAAGAGAAGATTGAACTGTTTAAAAAAAATTGTTATTGACTCTTTGAATTTAAATACCTATCATGTTGAAGGCAGATATTCAACTTATCTATCGACAAATTAACAAAAAAGGAGCCTTCAACTTTGGTCTGATACAAATACTGTGGAAACACAAATCTGTCAAGCACATATTTGACATAAATCAGAAAGCTAATAGATATTTTCCAAAATAAATGCCCTTTTTTAATAAAAAAATCTTCCAAAATAAATTGGCGAATTGTTAAATAAGCCCAAATAATAAAAAAAAAAAACAGATTCACGTGAGATTGGAGGGAAGGGGTGTGAGGGGTGGGAAGTGGGGGCCTGGATAACTGGAGAGAGAAAACAGATTCTCCGGCCAAATCCAGTCAATCAACACCGTCGGTGTTTGAAAAATTAGTTGGCAACATGCATTTTAGGGATATTTTGTACAATAACCATCGGAATACCATATTTTGTCTTGACAATGGAAAGGTCCTTACATGTTTTATATAATGGTAAATATTTATTTTTCCATTAGATTGGGGGTCCAAATTGTTGAACAATAAATATTTGCCAAAAGTGATATCAAACAGCAACATATTACTACATATACAATTTGATTAGTGATGACAGAGATCTTAAATTATGTCTGTAATTCTCTTAATTGATTTTTCTTTTACATTAGGTATAAAGGGGTCACACAAAGAGACCTATGTGACAAACTTGGCAAAAAGGGTAACAATTTCCATTATGTAGTGCGATTCCTCGAGTCACAAAGGCTTATAATGCGGCAATCAACTCTAGTAAGGGAGAAAAAACAAGGGGAATATGTAGAATACTCTGGAGAGCCAACTTCTGTAGTAAGCACAAAGTCATTATACCTATCTCGGTATGGGATGAGATTGAACCTGAATTCTCAGCAGAGGATTGAGATTGTTAAACCCAATTGGAATGGGGAAGAAGGAGATAATGGCAATGAAGAAGTGTCAATTGGGGATCCCCGACCAGCCATGAAGGCCATTTGTGATAAACTCGAAGAATCCAAAGGAAAGGTCAACATTTTATTGTTACTGTCACCACCACCCCAGTCATCATTATTTTCTAAATTATGGTGCTAACATTGTTATTCTTTTTGCATATCTACAATTATCAGGAATGAAGTGCAGCTGCACTTTTGTTCTGATCAGATGCTATTTCCTTTCTAATAGGTACTTGTTGTGTCAGATGTGAAGTTAGCTTTTGGCTATAGGCTTACACGTGGACACAAAGAATGGACTTCTGTGAGTTCATCTGTGAAAGAGTATATACTTGCTTATTTGTCTTGTACCACTCATCAGGATTTACTAAGAATATTTGGAAATGCAGATCTTGAACAAGCTTAAAGCTGCCTCACTGGTGGAAGAGTTTCGAGCCAAAGTCGAAGGCAAGGTGATAAACTGATAATACCATATTCTCTCTAACAAAATTACTACCTGTGCATTTCACAAAAGTTGCATTTCATTTCATTTGTGTTTTTTTTTTTTACAATGTTATTCTTTTATAGGATGTCTCGTGTTTGCGGCTATTGAGGCCATACAATGAAGATGAAATCCAGTCAAAAGTTGACATGAGTAGCTCCAAAGGAAAAGGGAAAAGAGGTGAGGTGACTGACCAATTTGTGGAACTTCCCTTAGAGCAACGCATTTATGACTTGATAGAGTCAGAAGGGTCCAAAGGAATAACCATTAGTGAGGTATCTAAATCTTTATCATTACCCAATACAGCAGTGCAAAAATGTTATTCATTTTATTTTGTGGAAACATCAAATTATGATGTTATACCCTTTAGAAAGAGCAACATGTTGTATTCACCTTTAAAGTGGGAACTATCATGTACTCCTTTTATTCCCCAAGGAGACAAATAATGGAGAGGTACTTCAGGGATCTTCTCAAGTGTGGAAAAGGGAGGGGCATAGACAATTATTTTATATGTTTTTTGTTTTTGAGGCATATGTTTCATGTCTTTTCTTCATGTATTATAGTTTTGTGTTATTTCACTTGGCTGGAATTTATGTCAATATACCTCATAACTTGTGTTTTTTATGTGAACAAGATAGCTAGTCGTCTTGGCTTACGTGGAAAGAAATTAGAAACCCCCATGGCCATCTTGCGTACAAGGTTCAATATGGTGTGGGAGAGTGAGACAGTTGACAAGGTTAAACAGAATCGGATTTGGACCCGTAAAAACTACGGGCTACACAAATCTGCAAGCACATCCAGAAAAACTGAAATGGTTCCATCTACTGAGAAAACAAGTTCAGTTCAGCAGACAGGCTTGCCTCGAAGCAATCCTGACAACTCTCTCGCAGTTGTGGTACATGATGCAGAGGATGCTAAACTTGATAGTGGTGGGGCTGAACAAGCTATTGAATTAAGAGAAACTATCACTCCATCTAGTAGTGGTGCTAAGCGAAAAAAGGACTGGAGGTACATGTGCACACCAACAAACCCATCTATTGCCACGAGGGAACACAGGATTCTTCAAAAACTGACGGTTTGTTCAAATTAAAATGTTTCTAATTAAAGAAAGATTGATAAGAATGATATTTATACTTCAATTCCTAATAGTTCTCTTTTTCTTGCAGGAAGAAGGATTCCTTCTTGTAGTTGAGCTGCATAAATGGTTGCAAAGCCTTGATAAGGAGAAGAGTAGCTTGATGGACAAAAAAACCCTGATGCGATCCTTGAACAAACTGCAGCTAGAAGGGAAGTGCAAGTGCATAAAAGTGAGCATGCCTAGCGTAAGTAACTGCTACCGTAACCGTTTGACTGATGTCATACTTCAACCCTCGGCCAATTCTTCATCTGCTGAGCTGCTTGATCAGGTTCACAAAAGATTTAGAAAATTTGAGGTCGACAACCGCAGGAGTGGACTGGCAAAAATGAGGCAAAATGATAATTCTGATAATGCTGTGGTGATGCCTACCAGGAATCTTTTAGTAAGGCCCAAGGAGGAGAATGTATTTATACAGGCCATGCGAGCTAATGGTTTTTTGATAGCAAAAATGATCCGAGCAAAACTCCTGCACAAGTTTTTATGGGGGTATGTTATTAGAATACCAGGCCAGGGTGACACATCTGGTTCTGACGAAGCGGGGTCCTCCCGCCAGATGTTTGATAGGGACAAGGCTATAAAAGAAATGCCGCTAGAGCTATTTCTACAGGTGGTGGGATCTGCCAAAAAGATAGATAACATGGTTTCCAAATGTAGGCTTGGCTTGAAGCTCTCTGAGATACCGTTAAAAGACTACAAGTCTTTGATGAACTATAATGCAACTGCTCGACTCTCTCGCGTTATTGACATTCTTCTTCGTCTAAAGGTTCTGGTCCTACACTGTGATTGTATTTCTTTATTTCATCTCCTCTGTTGACCAACTAATGTCCCACTTTTTTTCTAGCTGATCCGCCTAGTCAGAGTCTCTGACCTCAAGGATGATTTAGGTGACACATCAGCAGAAGCAGTCCTTAAGCATGCACTGGAACTCAGGCCGCATATAGAGGAGTCATTTCTGAAAACTATTCCTTCAAAATGTGCCAGATCTGGTTCCCGTCCAATAATTCGGCATGATTTTATACTCTCAAAGGAGGCAGCTGTTGATGCTTATTGGCAGACCCTTGAGTATTGTTATGCAACGGCTAACTACAGCAGCGTGTCACATGCATTTCCGGCTTCTGCTGTTCCTGAGGTACCAAGATTAAAGGGATAGTCTGTGTAGGCTTCTCATTGGGTTGGGTCAGGAATGGTTTGCATCAACGTTATTTTAGTAGTAAGTTGTGAAGGGGCCTGACATGACCTGACCTGACCTAAGCTGACCCATGTCAGATAATCAATTATTTTACCTGTATAAATTAAAGTGTTGGCATGCAATTTGAAGGGTGTGTGTGTGTGTGCTAAATCACACCCCAGAACTTCTTTTATTTCTCTACGTTTATTTATTTATTTAAATAACCCAACAACACAGAAAACAGGTTGCTTAACTCTCACACAGGTCTTGACCTGACCTGAGAAGGGTCGGAAATTCTTCACCTATACCTGATTAATTACCTATTGGGTAAATCTTAGACATGTTGGCAGGTTGATGGCTTTCTTTGTGAATAATGTTATGTGGGATGTTGCAATTGTCTCTATCAAGTTGTGCACAATTTCTTTATTTGGTTCTATATGCTTTTGAGCATAACTGTAAGTTGCAAACAAAAGTATAGGTGTCTTTGAAGCGTTCGTGGGCATCATTGTGGGTCATGACTGCTGATCAACGTACCGAACTTCTGAAAAGATTGGAAAATGCTGGGGTTGAAAAGATTCCACTTGAAAAATGTGTGCAGATTGCGAGGGAGTTAGATCTCACTGTTGAACAGGTTAATCTTCTTATTAAATTTAGGTCTAACTACTGCAATGCGATTGGCAATCCAGAACCTCCTATCATTGAATATGATTTGTAGTGTATTGGCATATATTCAAAATTCCATATAGCTTTTGTATCATCTTTCTTAGTTTCTTTATGGTGCCTTCACAGCATGGTGATGTTAAAAAAAGGACTGATTTCATCTGCCTGTGTTTTTTAATTCTCTATCTTTGTACTACTTACTTAACTCAAGCAAGGTGGAATGTGCCTCTAGTAAAATTATCACGGTAAAGCCGTTAAGCTCCTCAAATCAAATGTTTTAGATTCTTTTATGAATGAAGAATAGATGATGACTGTCTTAATTTAAATGACCAACCCAATATTTTAATCTATTCTCGGATACATCATAATCTTATTTTCAATTATATCAACTTAATGGGGGATACTTACTATGTACGTTGGACAGTAAGTCTTTTTCTTGTTGTTTTTTCAATGGCAAAACCTTTGGTTAGCATGGTGGGAAGGTTCGTTCCATTAAATTAAAATATTTACAATTTGTGCCTCTTCAAATGATCCTATCCTGTTTTTTTTGAACTTGCTAGTCCAAGTCAAAGTATACAATGTAAGCTGGTTTACCTAGAGGATTTAAGTTTGAATGACCCAATGAGTATCTTGGTTGAGTTTACATGTAAATGTTTGGAACAGCTTGTAGTTTATTATACAAGTTGACCTTGATTTGACTATCTTGTGTCTTTTCCTCTTTTTTCTTCTTTAATAGACCCTTTAATGTAATTTGCAATTAACCTAGCAAGTATTACAAAGAAAATGAATGTCTGTTTTTATCCACCTGAACAATGAAATTTGTGATGCAACTTTTTAGATTTCCATGTTGGCACTTCTTATATTGATTGGTTGAATTCTGATCATTAAGGTTTTACGTGCTTCGCGTGAGAGATGGTTTCCTTGTCAGAATTTAAAGCCTAATGAGTCAGGGGAGCGTGATCTGGTTTCTGCTGGAGTAACCGCTAGAAAGAGGAAAAGATCAGTTTCACAATTTAGAACTGCTCATGGCCTTTTTAGGAGGTCTGTTAGGAGTCAAAGGTTCAGTTGGACTGACGAGTCTGACAGGTATATCTTATAAATTCATGTAATTTTGAAATTACCTATTTTTGGATGGTTTTCTATACATTAACTGAGAAGTAATAAACAGGAGTTCCTGTGATGGTGTTATTAGTCTTAGCTTTCTGCAAAACCTTTTTCTTTCTTTTTTTTTCTTTTTTTTTTCTGGTGCAACAAGACTAACTGTTTAATAAAATGACATTAAGCATTAATTTCAGAAAGCATAAGCAAACAAAATTCTTGAATTGGTATTGACTTGTGTTGACAAATTTCTTACCAATGTTGACCTAAGCAGCACGAAGATCTAATGTTCCGATTTATAAATCAACCATAGATAGGCATCTTTGATTAGAATGATTGTGTATGTCCCTTGTTTGCTTATAACCTAACTAGTTAAAAACTTGATTTTAGGCAATTAATAATGCGGTACACTAGAAATCGTGTGGTTATGGGAGCACGGATTCATCGGGTGGATTGGAGCTCCCTTCCAGACCTTCCAGCACCACCAGCTACTTGCAGGAGGCGCATGGCTTGGTTAAGATCACATGAGAATATCAGACGAGTGTTGATGCGTCTCTGTAATCACCTCAGTAAAAGGTATGTTTTAGCAAGAAATTGAGTGAGATGAATAAGTTCTTAAATATTTTTCTTGATAATGTCATATGTTTGTAATTTAAGATGCATGAATAAAGCCACGAGTATCACATCTGATGCAATATGGTAAGGATCTGGATACATAAATTTCAAAATTCTAAGATTTGGGACTTTTATATGCATATATTTTTACGAAATGTACATGAAAAACAGTTCTTTAAAAAATATCAATGGAAACTTTTTGTTTAAATATAAGAGTGCTCAAATTTTAAAAAACTGGATATGATATTTTGTGTTTGTCATATTATGATTTAAAGTAAATGAGTGAAATTAATATCGTAAATAACAGAGTATAATTTGGGAGAAACTGTGTAAATACTCACCGAAATTCGCAAGGGTTGAATTGTGTGAAGTCTGGATTGATGGAAACCAGAGCTTTAAGTGGGTATTTTTTTTAGCCATCAAGCTTTCTATTTGTGGCGACAGGAGTCCAGATGCCTATTAAAGGTCCTCCCAAGGGCCTTGTGAATTACAACATTGATATATGAATTTTAATTTAATATATGAAATATTGGTTCACCAGCTGTTATGTCATATACATATGCACACTTATCATACATGAATCCATATTGGATACTATCTGATACAGGTATTTAACTTTTCTGGTGTATCTGGGTAGCAAACCTTGTAATGGTTAACCTTCACTGGCCATCCCAAAATACTCAGGCTCAAACTTGATTTGAATACATGATTGTCAACTTGTCATAAATAAAATGTCTATATGGGGGTGACATAGGTATGCCAAATATTTGGAAATGGCAAGGACAAAGAGGAAGGAAATATCTGAAGAGGATCCAGAAGGTCAGATTGATCCAGGCCAGATCGACTTTTGCTGGGATGATTTTGGGGACCCTGAGGTGAAAAAGGTCCTGGATGAGGTACTTGAGTACAGAAAATTAGCTAAGCTGGCAAGCATATCCAAAGAAAGACCTGTAAGTACTTCTCTCTATCTATCATTGAAACATTTGTCGTAATCGATGTCTTGTTTCTTCTTTTCTTTTCATGTTTTCTTGACTACTAACCGTAGGAATATGAAGTAATTTGAAGCAGAAGAGTCACTAGTAGATTTAACATTGTGTTGTAATGATATTTACTGAAATGACAGGTTTTATGTATATAAATTTAATTTTGATTTTAGGGCTTGAGAATTATTAGAAACATAACTACAGGGTTATCCTATAAGCTAGATGAAGTTCCATTACATCGAAATATTTATTAAATTTTTTGTAGGTTTGGAAAGCCAGGCAGGGTTATTTTACAGTAATAACATCTGATAGGTAAAGGTTTCGTTTTAAAAGATCTTTTTCTTTCTATTTATTACCTTTTCACCTTCAAATTGGTAGGTCTCCCAAGATGCAAAAAAAGGAGGCCCGCCGGGAAGTACATCAGAGAAAGACAAGAAAAAAGGAGATGCTGACACAGCGTGCACCAGAGATCGCAAAAAGGAGAATTTCGAGAGAAGGTTCGGTGATATCTTAAACAGCAGGGGTGAAGTTATAAGAAAGACAGTTCAGGAGTCTTTGGCGGTTGCCAATGCAGTGGAACTATTGAAATTGGTTTTTCTGAGCACGGCTGCATCGGAAAATGTGCAGGCCTCTGTGGCTGCGACCCTTCAGCTGTATTCTGAAAGTGATATCTTCACAGCTTTAACCTATCTCAGGGACAAGAATTACATGGTTGGTGGTTTTACTGCCTAATTTTTGTATTAGCTCGTTACTTGTCAGTTCATCTTATAGTACATATTTTTTTCTGAACAATTTCATCTTGATTATGATAATGTACTGTCAGTTCAGGTCAGATCAAGATCTGCACGAGGGTAGATTTCCTAAATTTTATTTTTGGTTTCCTTTCTCTTATTTGTGCTTTATGGTTGTTAGAATCTAAAATAAACCCATCTTTAGTGGAAGAACTCAGCAGGTACAGTCTAAGATGGTATCATATTACTCTATTTTGAACTGTCTTGATCAAGTACAAAGAGATGGTAATGAAATGGACAAATTTCTGTCCCAGATAGCAGCTATATATTTATGCACAATGCAATTTCGACATCCAAATATAGAATTTCTGATTTGTCTTTGAAATTATTGTTTTTCACTTTATTTACTTTTTCTGTTCGGCAGGTTGTTGGTCAAGGGAACCAACCATTTGTCTTTTCTCGCAAGTTCTTTTATAGTGCATCCAGTTCCCCATTTCCTGTTGGTACGGGGAAGAGGGCACGCGAACTCTCCTCCTGGTTAAACCAGCAAGAAGAAAATCTTATGAGCGAAGGTGTTTCTCTTTTTTCAGACCCTCAATGCGGTGATGCCATACACCTTCTATCTCTGGTCTCCTCTGGGGAGCTAAATATTACCCCATGTGTCCCCGAGGAAGGAGTTGGTGAACTTGATGAGCTTGAAATGCCGAAGAGGTCATCGTTGGGTCCCACCAACAAGACTGAAAATATCACTAACTACAAGCGCAAGTCTGATGAGGCTGATTTGGGGGATGGCGGTGAAGGATCTAAGAAAGTGAAAAAAGCAGATGGCCGGTTTTTAACCCGCAAGGTAAAAGGATTTCCTGGACTCTGCGTTAGGGTCACTCGTGAGGTGGCACCGCTAGACTATCATGCAATGTCTGTAGTGTCCAAAGAAAGATTTGATTCACCTTCTGCTACACTGGCTTGTGTCACTGAGAATCAAAATGAGTTATGTGCATCACCGGTTCTGAAAACTGGTGGATCCTGTTGGGATGATATGAAAGCATATTTTTCAGCTATATCAGCGACAGATATTTCATCTGACGTGTTCAGACCAGTGTTGTCCCTTATCCACCAAGCTGGTGAGAGAGGAGTTGGCATGGAGGAGATATCTAACGCCTTAGGCCTGCAAGGTACTGCCTTTTTTTCTATTTTGCTTTCTGTTTTTGGGTGTTTTGGTCCGCATGTCGTCCTTTGTCTTACCATATATATATATATATTTTTATTTTTATTTTTATGGGCAGGCAGCATGTTTTTTTTCTGTGTGTTTTCCTTGGTTGATGTTGTTGGGTATGGTTGAGGATATGTATGTGGTACGTTGTGCCATTCACCAAAACTGAGAAAGTAAAATGCACAAATCAAGCTCATATAATAAAGTTTAGTATTTTCCTTAATTTTGTATTGCCATCCTTATCCTTCTTTTTCTTCTCTTTCTCTCCCTATTTATTCTCTGTACTTTCACGAAGGACCTGGACATGTGGCTGAGTTTATTGTGGAGACAATTGAGGCATTTGGGTTTGCTATCAAGGTCAGGATCAAATTTACGTTATGGGACTTATCCTTTTTTTTTTTTAAATAATTTTCATTTCCATTCTCAACTGATAAACTTATTTGAATTTTATTCAGGTTAATGGATATGATAGAGTGCAGGTCGTTCACTCTTCTTTCAGATCTAAGTATCACATAAATTCACATACAAACCTGAAAGACAATACAGAAGCGCTCGTCAAATCTCAACCACCTAATTTTGGTGCATCCACAAATCCTGATTTGGGAGCACCAACAATAAGCCTTGGTGAATGTCACAAGGCTACCATAATTGATGGTCCAAACACCCAGACTGAAGGGGTAAGAGAAGATGAGAGCAATAGAAAAGAGGAGAATGAAGAGGAAAGAGAACTGGAGTCTGCATGTCCAAGTCACGTGTCATGGCCTATATTGCCATGGTTAAATGGTGATGGCAGTGTGAATGACACAGTTTACGAGGCGCTCACACGTAGGATTCTTGGCACCGTTATGCAGAAACCCGGGATACTGGAGGTATAATACTTAAATCTGAGGGCTTTCTTTTCCTCTCTTTGTTCAGAAAATATTGGTTTCAAACTAAAATGGTGGCTTGGATCAGCTTATGTTCTAAGTGATATGGTGGTGTCTTGTAACACCTACTACTTTGATTAAGAAGATTTAAATTTCCCTTTAGTAAAAATGTTTATTTGCACACTTTAATAGGTGATACTTCTACGTATTGCTTAATTCAGGCTCAGTCCTTTTGTTGAACTTAGAATGAACTAAAATGAAGCTAATCAGATTTGTTGGAAATGCTTGTTTAATTATGTACTGTTTGTTCTGATTTCAGGAGGAAATTATTCACACAATGGATGTTTTGAATCCTCAGGTAACTTCTTCTTTTCTTCACGGTGTCTGAATTTTTCTTATTTAAAATGGTTTCTCTACATGGTCCCCAAAGAAGTATGGCCGCGGGAGGTACTGTTAAATTGGTGGTAATCTTCCATCAGGGGATAAAATATGTAATTAAATTGCAAATAATGCCTTGGCTAATTGCAAGCCTAATAATACTCCAAATGCTTTGTCAGAATCTTTCTCGCATAAAGTTTTGAGAAAATATTACATATTATGTCTGAATTGGAAATCCTATATTTTCAAATACTGGTACTAGATTTGTTGTTACACAATACCCAATATATAGTCTATTGTGGGGAAATACCATAACTGTGACTATTACCAGAGTTTGAATTAGAATTTCTGTGGACAGGCCAGGGAAACTGTTTATGACATCTGATTTATAGGCAGAGCAATTTTGGTACAAAGTTGGCCCATAACTATTGAACATCTTTATCCATCTCTGGAAAAAAAAAAAGCCTGAATCCTATGACATTTATGTCCCCCTCTTAATTTATTATCACATCTTAGTCTCTTACCTGAAATTGATAAATCTAAATGCATGCTAACTGTTATGTAGAGCTGCAAAAGGTTGTTGAAGAATCTGGTTCTTGAAAAACACCTTTCTGTGAGAACGCTTTATCAAGCGACATCTGGCCCACCAAACATTTTGCAAGACCTTTTCGCCTCCAGTAGACCTACCAAGCCATTTTCTGTTTGTCGTAAACATTTTTTTGCTAATCCATCAAGCAATTCATTGCTGTAACAGTTGTAGTTTGAAGGTTTGTATACACTTAGCCATGTTTA
This sequence comes from Carex pumila, assembly GCA_033356055.1. Classification (NCBI taxonomy): domain Eukaryota; kingdom Viridiplantae; phylum Streptophyta; class Magnoliopsida; order Poales; family Cyperaceae; genus Carex; species Carex pumila. The sequence continues at coordinate 61,210 of JARJHM010000473.1, read as the reverse complement.
TGTTAGTTTTTTTTTTGTTAGGTGTTTGGGTCTTTGGCTTATTACTGGTTGTGTATGCCTTAGAAAAACTTGTGCATGCTAACGGTTATATTATCTCAATTGCACCATTATTTAACCCAAAAATAGCTGAAAAATAGTATAGTTAGAGAAAAAGAAAATTCTTTTTGCAAGGGAGAAATTGCTTGGATTTCGTCCATACATGGAACTTGTATAAAATATTCAGGTAAGTATGAATCTTGTACACCAGGGAGAATTTTTTATTTATTTTTAATTCCAATAATATAAAGTAGGTGAAATATATTGAGTTTAAATATGTCACTAATAATTATAGTGAAAATCTCGAGTTGTGTTTATTCATTATGTATATTCTCAGTACAACTAATAATTGTTGGGTTTGTACTTTGTACCAATAATCGGTGTTTTTCCATTGTTTGGATTAATTGTATGGTTTGCGGTAGATATGCTGATATGCATCGTTGATTTTTTGTATGATCTACAAACTTTATATTACTGAATTTCGATCAATCCATTCGATTTAATATAAATCTATCAGAAATCATAAACCGTACTCTCTAAGCTAGAATTGTTTTTATTTTTTTTTTCATAAATGATCGGACCCACAAAATTATATAAATGATCTATGATCTTATTGTTACTACTGATCTAACAAGGGCAAAAAAAGTAATAGAAGGGTTTCTTTGCAGAATTTCTAGTGTATTTATATTTAAATGACATATGCTTTGCCTAAAAAAATGACACATGCTTTTCAAGGGCAGAAATATTATTCCTGGTCTGTAATAAAAGCATTTTCATAAAATGTTGCAGTGATTTTTTATTTTTTAGCATTTTAAGAAATAGCATGTAATTGGTGAAATCTCGAACCTTAACACGAACCATACCTATGCTACGGGATAAACACTGGCGCATGAGGTGTTTCTCTCAGAAATGCTGTCCCAGCGTTTCTCATGTTGAAAAATATCGAAATGTTTCATTCCATAAAACACATTCAATTTATAATAAAATGCTCTTTAAATGTATTATTTTAAGAAAAGAAGACTTTCTCTTTTTTGAAGTGGCACGTTAAAAAATGCAAATAATATTTGCACTTTTTTATATATATTCTCTTCTCACAGTAATTTTACTAAAAAAAATTAACAAAATTTTGAAGGTCGAAACGATATTTTTATCCTTTTTAAACTATTCTCAAATAATATTTGGTGCTGTCTACTAGTCCAATGCCTTCCCTAATTCAATGATCACGGGAATTTTGTCTGAATCTCAACAACACGCAGAATCCGTATCCTTTACTCTAGCACGAATCATAAAACAAACTCCGAACACCGAATTTTTTTGGTCCGATTATTGGGATTAAATCAGGACCGTTCTTTCTCTATTGCAACCCTCCGGTACCAAAAGAGAATACGGACCCAACAATGCCGTGTCCCCTCAGGCACCGGAGGTGCAATTGAAAAAAATGGACGGCTCAGATCAATTTCATCCATATCAAACTCAATCCGGTGCTTATTGAGGTTGTGGGGGTATGATTTGAGATTCGTGCCAAGTAAAATGAACGGTCCAGATTCACCACTTGTACATGGGGTGATAGGGATTCACAACGCAACCCGTCGATCCGCGCTGAGTCTGACCATTTGGCTGGAAGAACCGAAGAACTAAAGGAAGGTAGCAGCAACGCAACATCAAGCAGGTGTTTGACGAAATTCCTCACTGAAAAATTCCCCTCATCCTGCACTCCATTCTAAAATGATGTTCGCCAACTACCCAAAAGCACGACGATTTCTAAGGTGAGATTCAAAGAAAACAATCAGCTTCTACTTCTTCCTTCCAGGTTTCATCTAATATCGTTTTAATTCGTACTGAGTGTTTTTCTTTTTCAGGAAAATTGGGATGGGAAAAGAGGATTTGTACTTCTGGAAGCAGATGGGAAAGGCTGTGCTGTGCACATACACTCTGCTTGGCGCTGCTTGGCTCTGGAACGAAACCTCCCCACTTGGCTGGTGGACCCTCAAGCCTCGACCTAAGGTAATTTCATCTTTTGCATTGTGCAAGCTGTTACATACCCGATGTAGCAATATTGAACGAATTTGGATTGAGCAATTTGGATGATTTGCAGTGGAGATGGAATGGTGAAATGAGAAGGTACAAGAGTAAAATTACTCAAAATTGATAGCTTTCGTTCATAATCAAATTGGTTATTGAGGCTGCCTTTTTATAGGCAATGTTGCTCAGAAATAGTTACAAAGAATTATTCTTTAGATTTCTCAAATTAATTACAAGCAACACCTAAGTTACAAAGGCTGTTATGCCTTAACAGTTTGTGATTAAGTAAGTTTTCTTCATCTCCAGTTGCTCAGACACTCTGTATCTCCATTTCTGATTGGACGGGCCCCATCTTCCAGTGGCTATTCCTAAATTATTGAAATTGCTGATACTGAAAAGTACAAATTGCCCTCAAACATGCTGGGTAAATAATGCCCTCAAAATCCCTTCTCAGCATACTGAAAAGTACAAATTCCCTTCTCTGTATCTCCATTTCTGATACTGAAAAGTGCGCGCATCTTTGTAATTCAGGATAAAGTAGGTTTCTTTTTGCAAATATCTCTCTATTTTAGCTCTTAACTTGAGAAATTTAACATATTGTTCGATCTTTTGACAGGAAGAGAAGGAGATGGCTCACCTATACGAGAGGAGAAATTTCCCATACCCGGGTGATAAAGAGGCTATTGAAGAGTTCGTAAAAAGTGGAGGCACTCTTGGCACAACTATTGGTCCCAAGGGCTTTGTAGAATCCAATATGGATTCTGATAACATGCAAAAGCAGCTTCAGAACAAAAAATTTGAGCAAGAGGCACATAAACTGTGGTTTCGCATGAGAAATGAAGTCATTCAAGAACTCCAGGAGAAGGGGTTTGATGTTGAGTGAAACCAGTTTCTTTTGGTCTTTTTGCTGTTTGGCCCCTGAACTCTCTTTTTGTTAGTTTTTTGGATGAGCTGTTTCGGTTCTGACTTGGAAAGGATTTATGATCTGGATGGTTGTTTTGTAAATCTGCCAAGTAAGGTTGGGACTTGTAAAATAACTCTTAAGCATATTGCCTTTTCTCCTTTTTTTTTTCTAATAGACCAAAAAATAATGTTTCTACGCCCCCCCTGTTTTGCTGTCATGATGCACTTGTCATAAAATAGAAAGACTGGTATCTGATTGATACCAGTCTTGTAGGTAACTTGGTATGTACTGATATGAAAATAGGTACAAGTAAAGAAATGTTACTGGTACATTGACGAGAATCGGTTCTAGTGTAGGTTTCAGTGATTAGCATTTGTTTTTTTTTTCCTTTTTGGAATATTGTATGTGGTTTGTTTCATTAATAAAACAGGTAGCTGTGCTACTTCCTTAAAAAGTAATAACAAATAAATAAATAAATAATTTTGGTATGATTTATGGCAGTGTTCCCTTTTCAAATATGTTCATAGAATTCATTGGTTTTGGTGGGTCTCTGTAGTTGGTAAATAGATTTTGTTGTTTTTGGGTACTATGCAAAGTGCAGATTAGTCCATACTATGGAGAATTCTACAATGGATCAATTGATCTCCGTATTTTTTTAAATGTACTTATGAATCAAATTTTACATTTCTTTTCCAATTTTTTCGATAGGTAGAAAATCAATTGATCTAAAAATTCTAGACCATTCAAAAATAGTGATTTTCTACTAATTAGAAATAGTAAAAAAAATTAATAAAAAACATAAAATTTAGCGAACATAGTATATTTTTATATGATGAACATATTGAGAGCGGTTCACATCGACTATTTAAATTTTGAAAAAAATAAAATATTGATTCTTAGTACGGTAAAAAGTTATTGCAACTGCTAAACAGTACTTGCTTTGCTCAAAGCCAAGCTGAGCTAACAAAAAATATTGGTGAAGCAAAAAAAAGCTATAACGCAAAAGAATGAAGTCTTATATTTTACTAAATTCGTTATTTATGAATTTATGATTGATGCAGATCATCATTTAGTGCACATCCACCTCACAAATCATACAATGGCCAAAATATATATATCATCTCTAGCTTTTATGGGTCTACGAAAGCATGCATGAACATGGTCCAACCAAGTAAGATTAATTGAATTGGATTAATTTTGTTTTCTTTGACTACATTGCGATAAGGTCCTCAAGCTGCTGGATAGTAATTGACTTGCGTGTGAAGACCATCGTCAACGATTTAACCACGTGTTTTATTTTCTTCCATTTTAAAATTTTTAAATCTAACAAAAGTTTCCCTCTTTTTCGTATAATTTACCTCAATTTTTTTTTACTTAACACACCATTAAATTAAATATGAATTAAATAATTACCACCCAATCAGTCATATTTAAAATTATACCACTTACGCATACTCAGTTGGCGTATCAAATTGAGATGGTGCACAGACTAGAGATGCGCATCGTTTTTTTTTATATCTTTTTCTGTTTTGCAATAAATTTCATATACAACTCATTTATTTGGAAGTATATATTTATCGAGGTCAGATGTTCACACAAAGTAATTGTATATAATTTATTTATTTGGCAGATAGTACGTGCACAATTACCAATCAGCGCACCAAATTGGTGCGCGTCCTCAATTTGCGGACCAATTTAATTGGGTGTGCCGACTGGATATACGTAAGTGGTAACAATTAAAATTTCACTAATTGGATAGTGATTGTTTAATTCTAATTTCTTAGGGTGTTAACTAAAAAAATTACGGCAATTTACCGTGCTTCTGGAAGCCAAGCAGAATAGAATAGCTAAATTAATAATAGAAAAAGAAAACACTGTTTTAGTCTTTTAGAGCTCCCCACCACTAAACCATCACATATATATAAACCTCCCCCCACTGCTTAGCCCATCAGTCCATCATTCTTTCCTTGTTTCGAAAATCAAATTCAGTAAGTGTTCAATTTTCTTTTATTAATTCCATGCATCACCTTCTTTCTCACTATTTATAGTAGTCTGCTTATTTAAATAGAAATAGAACAACCCTTTGTTTATCTCTGCTTGTCTCGCTTGGGTTGTGCTTCTTTGCGTTCAGACATGGAAGAAAACGGCGCATCAGTGTACTCCCAATACCTAAGTTATCCCTCAATGGATGTTGTTCCAGGCAGAGCAAGGCGGTTCCAAGTGTTATGACGATGATGGCCGCCTCAAAAGGACTGTTAATTAATGTGATTTATTTAGTGCGAATAAGGTAATAATATTAAAATTACGAGAAATTTTGGTTTTCAGGTTGTGCGACTTCAAGTGCACACATAAGAACTGAAGTTATTGGGTCTGATATGTTGTAATTGGTATGGGCCATTGGCTAGTTGGGCTGGGTTGAAGGCCCAGCTATCATGCTTCTCTTCTCTTTTGTGACATATTATATTTCTGTATTTTTGTCTCGGCGATTCTTGTACCGACAAGCGCAACTATACTTATATGGATGTTGTCGAGACTAACCTACATGGAGAACATTTATGTAGGTATAGTTGCGCTTGCTGGTACAGGGATCGTGTAGAAGAGAAGTATGGCGGTTGGGCCTACAATCCAGCCCAGCTGGTTAATGGCCAGTGCCAATGACAACACACCAGACCGATCGAATAACTGTAATTATTATGTGTGTACTTGAAGTCCACTAGCTAGGAGTGTCAATAGATACAATAGCTAGGAGTGTCAATAATTAATTTTATTTTATCCTATTTTTACTTGATAAAATTATCGAATAACAAATATGTGAATAACGAATAATACTAATATAATAATTAGTTTCATTATATTTTACAAATAGATTATGAAAATTCATTCATTTCACACATATGCATCCATTATAACTAAAAAAAAATGTCCAATCAACTTCAACTATTATTTTTATAAAGCAAAAGAATTTAAAAACATGAATATCTTTTCAGATGAAGTCAATTATTTAACTAAATAACTAGACATGCGAATAAAAATAACATGTCTAATATTTTTCTTATAACAAAAAATATACAATAAATAACAAAAATACATCTCAAATTATTGTTCAAATATTATTATATGAAATATCACACAAATAAATTTCATTATCACTAATAATTGCTCAAATATTATAATATAATTTTATTTTATATAATTAACCTATAGTGCAATAGGTACGAAATAGCTTTTACCTGTAACCTTACACACATTTTACCTAACAAAAAAAATTCTCTACCAATATTCATATTCGATAAGCTAAAAAAAAAAAAAAAATTTATCCATACACACCTTATCAAATACTGTACGAATCAGAGTAAACAGTTAAAAAGATATCGACAGCCCTAAAGTTAGCTTGAAAACCAAAATTGCTCATAATTTCAATACTATTACGGTATTACCTTATTAGCACTAAATAAATCACATTAATTAACAGTTCAAAAACGGGCATCATCGTCTTAGCACTTGAAACCGCCCTGCTCTGCCGAGACAACATCCATTGAGGGATAACTTGAGCTATTGGTAGTACACTGATGTACCTTTTTCTCCCATGTCTGACAGCAAAGAAGCACAACCCAAGCGAGATAAGAGGGTCGTTCTATTCCTATTTAAATAAGCAGACCACTAAAAATGGTGAGAAAGAAGGTCATGCACGGAATTAATAAAAAAAAATCGAAATTACAATTAGATTTTCAAAACAAGGAAAAGTGTCCAACTAATTTCCTTTGCCTCGGAATGGGAAAGAAAATAAATTAAGTGCTGATGGACTGATGGGTAAGCGGAGGGAGAAACGGAACTTCGAGTTGACAACGAGTCAAGAAAGCAGCCCTGGCAAACACTGACAACTGACGAGGATGATCTTGTAGCCCTCTACTAGTCTATCTTCTCACAACAGATGCAGAAGGATGGGGCCCCGGCAGACTGCTGGACCTCCTGGACATGGACTGGAAAGTCGAGGATATTCCCTCTGATCAGGCAAAGAAGGGAGCAGGTCCTGGCTTACCCTGACCATTGGGGCCCACCAACAACTGATGTGGAGGAATGAGGATCGTGCACCCGTCTAGGAAGGCCTTCTCACAACCAGTGTTTTAATAATCGGTTCTTATTCGGTATTCGGAAAGCCACCGAATACCGCATATACGGTATGCGGCCGCATATTCGGATTTATATATTCGGATTTTCAAATAAAAATTCATATTAATTTCGTACAAAAAATGTATCTAATTTCTTCAAACACAGTTTAATATTCAAAAGTCTTTGCTTTTAACTATTGGTTTTATAAGAAAATGAATATTCGGTCCCATGTGGATATCTGCTCAACACAGTTTTGAATATTCAAAAGTCTTTGCGCAACACAGTTTCATTTTCTAGTCATTCATAATCTCTCCACTTGTAAGTATTTGAATTTATTTTTCAAATTTGAACTTGAATTATTCAGATTCTTATTTTTTATTTAAAAAATTCGGCTGAATATTCAAAACCGAATATTGGACCGAATATTCATTTTCTATTCGGTTTCCAACCGAATACGAATATTCGGCCGAATATTCAGTCTAATCGGCCGACTTTTAAAACACTGCTCACAACCGATGCAGAAGGATGGGGCCCGACCCACTGCCGAAAATCCTGGACTTGAACAGGGAATCCGAAGATGATCTCTCTGATCAGGCAGGCCCACTGTCAAAACTCCTGGACTTGAACAAGGAACTGAAGGATTTCTTTGAACTATATACCTGTTGCTGCTTTGATGTTTGTTTATTGAAAACCTCCGCAACAATTAATTAGCTAGCCTCGTGATTTGAATTGTTCTTTTGGTTAAGTAGCTTTGCTACTTGTATTGTTCAAATGTATGTAAAATTAAGACTAAGTTACCTACGCTTTTGTAATTTATGCATCAATATCATTTAGCATAAAAGGTACCTGCTATCTTATAATTTTGATTCATGACTTCTATTGTTAATTGTACGCATGCATATTAGACGACACAAAGGGTTTAAAAAGTTAACCATGCATGTCAAATGAAGAATATAAGTGTAAGTATAATTCTTAACAGAAGTTAGTTAGGTGGTTAGATTTGTAAACGTTGCCTATAAATATAAATACATGTGCTTGTATGAAATATTTATTCATACAGAGGTACATTATTAGCTGTATTACATGTTTGAATATGAGCTCTAAATGCGGCCCAGTCCTTAATTAATGCTATATTTAGACTTGTGATATCTAGCTGATAAATAAAATCAAAGTTCATTGAAAAAAAAAAAAATCATAGTTATAAAGAGTTACGACATCACTTCATAAATATATCAAATGTTTTATTTTTTGGTATACACTCTAAACAAGAAAACTTTTTCTTCACAAAATTTATTTAAATCAAAATACTAGTATATGTATATGTGTATATTATACATATATTATAAAAATCATAATAAATACCAAGTCCTTAATTAGTGTTATATTTAGACTTGTGATATCCAAATGACAAATAACATCAAAGTTCACCAAAAAAGATAAAAATTAAAAAATTAAAGTTATAAAAATTTATGACATCACTTCGTAAATATATCAAATATTTTATTTTTTTGCATACACTCTAAATAAGAAAACTTTTGTTTTCACAAAATTATTCAAATCAAAATACTAAGATTTCTCTAAAAAAAAAAAAAAAAAAAACATGAGGTGCCCCAGGGTGTGGCGCCTCACTTGGCTTGTGGGCCGCCCCAGCCTGGGGCGCCTTACAGGTTATTTGGGGCGCCCCAGGTCCAGGCGGTCAGGGCATATTTAAAAAGAAAATTAGGAGCAGGAACATTTGTAAAATTTTTATTATTTTTAAGGATATTAATGAAAATGGCCGCTCTAAATGGGATGTCCTTGGAACTATGAACCAAAAAGAGGAAAAGTAATGCCCTGTACTAAACATTTGATCAATGAAAATAAAATAAAATTCAGTCTTTCAGTTTCCTGTATTATTTCTCTAGATACAGTGCATATGTAGTAGTGCACATGAAGCTTGCTTGACATAAATATTCTGTGACAAAAGAAGTGTACTCATCATGTGTAAAGTGGAATTGGACTCATTTTTTTGGAATTTTTTTCATAAACCATAATTAATAAAACGTTTTTTACCGAACCAATATGATTCGTTTTCTTTTTCCAAAAACCATAAGGACCGTGGGGTTCCCACAGTCTTAATTTTTTTTTTTTATAAAACAGAATTTTTATTAATTTTTTTGTATTAAAATATTAGAAATGTTGAATATATTTCTTTGAAAATAGATGAAATACAATATAATTTAATTTATTAGAAATACTGCAATAAATAACCCGGATCAATATTTTTTAGGTCGGGTTTTTCGCAGTTGTAAGAAAAATTAATATATTTCTTTATGTGTTATTAGAAAAAAATAAAAATGCTTAAATTCTGAGTTATTGATCCCGATTCAAAAGTCACTTCTAGGTAATTCAGAAAATATTGTGATCCTTTTAGGACATTTAATTTATAAAAAATTATAACTATTTTGAGAATTCTTTCTAAATAACAATCATTAAATAACTTAAAAGTTTTTGTTTTTTTTCAAAAATAGATACAACTTTTCATAAATTAAATGTACTAGAAGGATCACAATATTTTTTGGATACTTAGAAGTGACTTTTGAACCGGGATCAATAACTCAGAATCTAAGCATTTTTATTTTTTTCGAATAACACATAAAGAAATATATTAATTTTTCTTAGAGCCGTGAAAAACCCGACCTGAAAAATATTGATATGGATTATTTATTGCAGTATTTCTAATAAATCAAATTATTTTATATTTCATCTATTTTCAAAGAAATATATTCAACATTTCTAATATTTTAATACAAAAAAATAAAAATAAAAAATGTTTTATAAAAAAAAATTTGAGACCTTGGGAACCCGGTCTGGAAAAAAAAATCTGTTTTTAAAAAAAAAAAAATTTGAGACCGTGGGAACCCCACGGTCCTTATGGTTTAAAAAAAAAATCAATCATATTGGTTCCGTAAAAAAATATTTTATTAATTATGATTTATGAAAAAAATTCCATTTTTTGCTTCTTAGTAGGGGTGAAAACGGAGCCGGATTATCCGGCGGATATCCGCTCCGTATCCGGATATAATCCGAATCCGGATAATTCCCGGATACGGATTCGGATAATTTTCAGAAATCTATAAAAGATTCGGATACAAATACGGAGTCCTAAATGGAGCGGATATCCGGATTATCCGGATTCGGATAGTTTGGCCGGACTCATATAAAAGAGGAATAAATATATATTATATGAATAGATTATCTCCCATTTCTTATAAGTTCATTAATATTTATATTTAATATTTTAATTAATATTTGTATCTTAGAAGTTCATATATCTTAATTATCCAACCATTATTCGTTTTATATCTGTATTCGAATCCGTATCCGTATCCGTTTAAGGCGGATTTGGTTTTGAATTTTGATATCCGTTTACTATCCGTATCTATATCCATATCCGCTCATTATCCGACGGATGTGGATATGGTATCAGCATTATCCGCTCCGTTTCCACTCTGTTTTCAACCCTACTTCTTAGTCATTTAAATTTGATTTATTTTGAGTCATTAATTTTTTTAATCTTTTTTTAATGAAGTGACTAGTACATCTTTCTGCTGTTCCAAGTAGAAAACAGCACGAGACCAACTTCTATTATGTTTGAAACATTTATTTTATATTCCTTCTGTCCCAGTTCAAATGAAAAGGTCATTTGGAATTTTTTTTTAGGTAGCGTATTCATCTGTCTAGGACGCTATAATGAATTTCCCATTTTATTTGAATACTACTAGTGTGTTGTAAATACTTTCAATTGAAGTATTGTATTATAATTATAACTACAATCTTATCTTATTATATGAAGACACTACTAAAGTGATGCAAAGACATTCAAATAGAGTATTGTATTAGAGTTGCAACTATCATCTTTCCTTGCCATTTGAAAACACTATTAGAGTGCTGCACATACTTTCAATTAGAGTGTTGTATTAAGGTTGCTGGTTGCAACCATCCTCTTCTCTTGCCATCTGGGGACACTACTAGTGTACTGCAAAGACATTCAATTGAATTGTAGTACAACTACCCTCTTTTCTTGCCATCTGGAGACACTACTAGAGTGCTACAAAGACCTTTAAATGAAGTGTTGTATTAGGGTTGCAACTACCATCTTCACTTGCCATTTGGATATACTAGTAGAGTGCTGCAAATACCTTCAATTGGAGTGTTGTATTAGGGTTGCGACCACTCACTTCTCTTGCCACCTCGAGACACTATTAGTATGCTGCAAAGGCATCTAATTGGATTGTTATATTAGGAATGCAACCACCCTCTTCTATTGTCATACGGAGACACCACTAAGGTGTTGCAACCACCCCCTTTGTTTGCCTTCTAGGGACACTACTAGTGTGCTGCAAAGATCTTTAATTGGAGTGTTGTACTAGGGTTTCGACTGTGGTCCCTAATAGCACTTAGATGGATGTTTTTAAGGGAGCTTTAGAAACTTTTTTGATATTTTTCGGTTAACCTCTTTAAATTAACAAGTCAAACAGTCGTGTACAAATAAACTAAATAGAGTAGAGTTTAGAGATAATTGTCACACATATTGATAATGGAGTTCGGTGTAAAATGCCTACGTATCAGGGATAGAGCCACCTCGTTGGCGTCCCTTTCCTATTACCGAAAAATAAAGGTTGCAACTAGTGACACGTGATCCCAAATTGTGTGGGCAGTCACAACTAACTTCGTGTACAGGTTGGGCCTCAAAGCCACAGTTAACGAGTCCCTGCGTAGAAGCTCAAGCTAGTGTACTTCTTCGCGTCTAACAAGCAAACCACACTAGCAAGGAAGTAAAAGACTCTAGAGCTAAATTCTAGACACTAAAATATATCCCAAAAGATAAATAGAGTGGATTACACTACTAGAGTGTTCCAAACACCTTCAATTGGAGTGTTGTATTAGGGTTGCAAATGCTCTATTATCTTAAATTTTGGAGACAATACTAGAGTGCTCCAACAACTTCAATTGGAGTGTTGTATTAGGGTTTTGAATGCCCTATTATCTTGTCATATATAGACACTACTAGAGTGCTTTAAACACCTTCAATTGGAGTATTGTACAAGAGTTGTAAATGCTCTATTATCTGGCTGTATAGAGACACTACAAGGGTGCTCCAAACCCCTGCAATTGGAGTGTTGTATTAGAGTTGTAGATGCCCTATTATCTTGCCATATATGGACACTACTATAGTACTACGAAGACATTCAATTGGAGTGTTGTATTACGGTTGCAATAACCCTATTGTCTTGCCATATAGAGATTTAATTAGAGGGCTCCAAACACCTTCAGTTGGAGTATTGTATGTGGGTCGTAAATGCCATATCTTGTCATATAGAGACACTACTAGAGTGCTACAAACACCTTCAGTTGGAGTATCGTATTTGGGTCATAAATGCCATATTATCTTGTCATATAGAGACACTACTAGAGTGCTCCAAACACCTTCAATTGGAGAGTTGTATTAGGGTTGCAAATGCCCAACTATCTTGCAATATGGAGACACTACTAGAGTGCTCCAAACACCTACAATTGGAGTGTTGTATTAGGGTTATAAATGCTCTATTATTTTGCCATATAAAGACACTACTAGAGTTCTCCAAATACCTTCAATTGGGGTGTTGTATTAAGGTTATAAATGCCATATTATCTTGCCAACTAGAGACACTACTACTAGGGTGCTCCAAATGCCTTCAATTGGAGTGTTGTATTTGGGTTGTAAATGCCCTATTATCTTGCCATATCGTACTCTTGTAAATGCTACTAAGGTTTTTAGAGCACTCTTGTAGTGTCCCTAGATGGTAAGATAATAGGGCATTCACAACAATAATAATACAATACTCCAATTGAAGGTGTTTGGAGCACTCAAATAGTGTCCCTCTATGGCAAGATAATAGTGTTGGCTTTTGGGAGCCCTTGACTTATTTGTTTGACTACATTTGCAAAATATACATAAATTGCATTTAACAGTTTCCTTGAGTTGAGATATGTGCAGGCTCATAAGATGTAAAAATGTTCCAATGAAGGCAAAGACTTCATAATAAACATCTACTCTTTACAAGCTTTCCGAAAAGTGGTCATACGCCAAAATCGGACACTCGAGCACCAAGATACGCCTGTTTGAAAAGTGCTGAAGTTCCAGAACAATTGAGGACTGTTATAACGGTCCAGGAACCGTAATAACAGAAAAAATACATCCCAGGATAGTCTGTGATGCATAAAACACCTTTTAGCGTCACTTGATGCTAAGCAAGTCAGAGCCGGACTGTGACAACGGTCATGGACCGTTATGGTTATTCAGCCTGCGCACCTTTAATATCTTGGCCATTATTTGGTCATACAAACTCCAATTTGAGTGAATCAAAGCCTGAAATTCTCAAGAGACCGACAACTATAATATGGAAAGATAATAATGCATTTACAATCTTAATACAACACTCCAATTGAAGGTGTTTGGACCACCCTAGTAGTGTCTCCATATGGAAAGATAATAATGCATTTACAACCTTAATATGGCACTCGAATTGTAAGTGTTTAGAGCACTCTAGTTGTGTCTCTATATGGCAATATTATTAGGCATTTACAACCCTAATACAACACTACAATTGAAGGTGTTTCGAGTACGCTAGTAGTGCCTCTATATGGCAAGATAATTGGGCATTTACAACCCTAATACAACACTCCAATTGATGGTGTTTGGAGCACTCTAGTAGTATCCATATATGGAAAGATAATTGGGCATTTACAACCCTAATACAACACTCCAATTGATGGTGTTTGGAGCACCCAAGTAGTGTCACTCAATTGCAAGATAATAATGCGTTTACAAGCGAAATACAATACTCCTATTGATGGTGTTTGGAGCACTCTAGTAGTGTCTCTATATGGAAAGATAATAATGCGTTTACAACCTTAATACAACACTCCAATTGAATTTGTTTGGAGCACCATAGTAGTGTCTATATAGCAAGATAATAGGGCATTTACAAGCCAAATACAACACTCCAATTGAAGGTGTTTGGAGCATCCTAGTAGTGTCTCCATATGGAAAAATAATAGGTCATTTACAAACTTAATATGATACTCCAATTGAATGTGTTTCGAGCACTCCAGTAGTGCCTCTCTATATGGCAAGATAATTGGGCCTTTTCAACCCTAATACAATACTCCAATTGATGGTGTTTAAAGCACTAGTAGTCTCTCTATATAGCAAAATAATAGTGCATTTACAACCTTAATACGGCACTCGAATTGAATGTGTTTAGAGAACTTTAGTTGTGTCTCTATATGGCAATATTATTAGGCATTTACAACTCTAATACAACACTACAATTGAAGGTGTTTCAAGTACGCTAGTAGTGCCTTTATATGGCAAGATAATTGGGCATTTACAACCCTAATACAACACTCCAATTGATGGTGTTTGGAGCACTCTAGTAGTGTCTCTATATGGCAAGATAATAATGCGTTTACAAGCCAAATACTACACTCCTATTGAGGTTGTTTGGAGTACTCTAGTAGTGTCTTTATATGGCAAGATAATAATGCGTTTACAACCTTAATACAACACTCCAATTGAAGGTGTTTGGAGCACCCTAGTAGTGTCTCTATATGGCAAGATAATAGGCCATGTACAAACTTGATATGACATTCCAATTGAATGTGTTTCGTGCACTCTAGTACTTCCTCTATATATCAGGATAATTGGCCATTTACAACCCTAATACAACACTCCAATTGATGGTGTTTGGAGCACTCTAGTAGTGTTACTCCATGGCAAGATAATAATGCGTTTACAACCTTAATACAGCACTCTAATTGAAGGTGTTTGGAGCACCCTAGTAGTGTCTCTCTATATAGCAAGATAATAGTGCATTTACAACCATAATAGGACACCCCAATTGAAAGTGTTTGGAGCACTCTAGTAGTGCCTCTATGGCAAGATAATAATACGTTTACTACCTTAATACAACACTCGAATTGAAGGTGTTTGGAGCACCCTAGTAGTGTCTCTATATAGCAACATAATAGTGCATTTACAACCATAATACGACACCCCAATTGAAAGTGTTTGGAGCACTCTAGTTGTGTCTCTATATGGCAAGATAATCGGGCATTTATAACCCTAATACAACACTCCAATTGATGGTGTTTTGGAGCACCCAAGTAGTGCCCATATATGGCAAGATAATATGGCATTTACAAGCCAAATATAACACTCCAAATATAACCCTAAACCCTAAACTCTAGTAGTGTCTCTATATTGCAAGATAATAATGCATTTACAAACTTAATACGACACTCCAAATGAATGTGTTTCGAGTACTCTAGTAGTGCTTCTATTTGGTAAGATAATTGGGTATTTCCAACCCGAATGCAACACTCCCATTGATGGTGTTTGGAGCACTCTAGTAGTGTCTATATGTCAAGATAATACTACGTTTACAAGCCAAATACAACACTCCCATTGATGGTGTTTGGAGCACTCTAGTAGTGCCTCTATATGGCAAGATAATAATGCGTTAACAACCTTAATACAATACTCCAATTGAAGGTGTTTGGAGCACCCTAGTAGTGTTTCTATATAGCAAGATAATAGCGCATTTACAACTTTAGTACAACACTCCAATTGAAAGTGTTTGGAGCACTCTAGTTGTGTCTCTATCTATCTGGCAAGATAATTGGGCATTTATAACCGTAATACAACACTCCATTTGATGGTGTTTGGAGCACTTAGTAGTGTCTCTATATGGCAAGATAATAATTTATTTACAACCTTAATACAACACTCCAATTGAATGTGCTTCATGCACCCTAGTAGTTCCTTTATATGTCAAGATAGTAGGGCATTTACAACCCTAATACAACACTCCAATTGATGGTGTTTGGAGCACTCTAATAGTGTCACTCTATGGCAAGATAATAATGTGTTTAAAATCCCAATACAACACTCCTATTGATGGTGTTTGGAGCACTCTAGTAGTGTATATGGCAAGATAATAATGCATTTACAACCTTAATACAACAATCCAATTGTAGGTGCATGTAGCACCCTAGTAGTGTCTCTATATAGCAAGATAATAGTGCATTTACAACCTTAATACGACACTCCAATTGAAAGTGGTTGGAGCACCCAAGTAGTGTCTCTATATGGCAATTTAATAGGGAATTTACAACCATAATACGACACTCCAGTTGACTGTGTTTGGAGCACTCTAGTAGTGCCTCTATATGACAACATAATAATGCGTTTACAACCTCAATACAACACTCCAATTGAAGGTGTTTGGAGGACCCCTAGTGGAGTCTCTCTATATAGCAAGATAATAGTGCATTTACAACCTTAATACGACACCCCAATGGAAAGTATTTGGAGCACTCTAGTTGTGTCTCTATATGTCAAAATAATTAGGCATTTATAACCTTAATACAACACTCCAATTGATGGTGTTTGGAGCACTCTAGTAGTGTCCATATATGACAAGATAATAGTGCATTTACAAGCCAAATACAACACTCCAATTGATGGTGTTTGGAGTACTCTAGTAGTGTCTCTATATGGCAAGATAATAATGCGTTTACAACCCTAATACAACACTCCAATTGAAGGTATTTGGAGCACCCTAGTAGTGTCCATATATGCCAAGATAATAATGCAGTTACAAGCCAAATACAACACTCCTATTAATGGTGTTTGGAGCACCCTAGTAGTGCCTCTATATGGCAAGATAATAATGCATTTAGAACCTTAATACAACACTCCAATTGAAGGTGTTTCGAGCACCCTAGTAGTGTTTCTATATAGCAAGATAATAGCACATTTACAATCTTAGTACAACAATCCAATTGAAAGTGTTTGGAGCACACTAGTTGTGTCTCTATATGGCAAGATAATTGGGCATTTATAACAGTAATACAACACTCAAACTGATGGTGTTTGGAGCACTCTAGAAGTGTCTATATATGGCATGATAATAATGCATTTACAACCTTAATGCAGCACTCCAATTGAATGTGTTTTGTGCATGCTAGTAGTTCCTCTATTTGTTAAGATAATTGGTCATTTACAACCCTAATACAAGACGCCAATTGATGGTGTTTGGACCACTCTAGTAGCATCTCTATATAGCAAGATAATATTGCATTTACAACCTTAATACGACACTCCAATTGAAGGTGTTTGGAGCAGTCTAGTACTGTCTTTATATGGCAAGATAATAAGGCATTTATATACTTAATACAACACTTCAATTGAAGGTGTTTCGAGGACTCTAGTAGTGCCTCTATATGGGAAAATAATTGGGTATTTACAAACTTAATACAACACTCTAATTGATGGTGTTTGAAACACTCTAGTGGTCTCTATATAGCAAGATAATAGTGCATTTACAACCTTAATACGACACTCCAATTGAAAGTGTTTGGAACACTCTAGTAGTGCCTCTATATGTTAAGACAATTAGGCATTTACAACCGTAATACAACACTCCAATTAATGGTGTTTGGGGCACTCTGGCAGTGTCTCTATATGGCAAGATAATGCGTTTACATCCTTAATACAACACTCCAATTGAAGGTGTTTGGAGCACCCAGTAGTGTCTCTATATAGAAAGAAAATATTGCATTTACAACCTTAATACGACACTCGAATTGAAAGTGTTTCGAGCACCCTAGTAGTGTCTCTATTTGGCAAGTTAATAGGGCATTTACAAACTTAATACGACACTCCAATTGAATGTGTTTGGAGCACTCTAGTAGTGTCTCTATATAGTAAGATAATAGTGCATTTACAACCTTAATACGACATTCCAATTGAAAGTGTTTGGAGCACTCTAGTTGTGTCTCTATATGGCAACATTATTGGGCATTTACAACCCAAATACAACATTCCTATTGATGGTGTTCGGAGCACTCTAGTAGTGCCTCTATATGGCAAGATAATAATGCGTTTACAACCTTAATACAACACTCCAATTGAAGGTGTTTGGAGCACTATAGTAGTGTCTCTCTATATAGCAAGATAATAGTGCATTTACAACCTTCATACGACACCCCAATTGAAATTGTTTGGAACACTCTAGTTGTGTCTCTATATGGCAAGATAATTGGACATTTATAACCCTAATACAACACTCCAATTGATGGAACTTGGAGCACTCTAGTAGTGTCCATATATGGCAAGATAATAGGGCATTTACAAGCCAAATACAACATTTTAATTGATGGTGTTTGGAGTACTCTTGTAGTCTCTATATTGCAAGATAATAATGCATTTACAATCTTAATACAACACTCCAATTAAAGTTGCTTGGAGGACTCTAGTAGTGTCTCTATATGGCAAGATAATAGGTCATTTACAAACTTAATACGACACTCCAATTGAATGTGTTTCCAGCACTCTAGTAGTGCCTCTATATGGCCAAATAATTGGGTATTTCTAACCCTAATACAACACTCTAATTGATGGTTTTTGGAGCACTCTAGTAGTGTCTCTATATGTCAAGATAATAATGCGTTTACAGCCTTAATACAACACTCCAATTGTAGGTGTATGTAGCACCCTAGTAGTGTCTCTATATAGCAAGATAATAATGAATTTACAACCTTAATACGACACTCCAATTCATGGTGTTTGGAGTAGTTTAGTAGTGTCTTTATATGGCAAGATAATAAGGCATTTACATACTTAAATAGAACATTACAATTGAGGGTGTTTTGAGCACTCTAGTAGTGTCTATATGTCAAGATAATACTGCGTTTACAAGCCAAATACAACACTCCCATTGATGGTGTTTGGAGCACTCTAGTAGTGCCTCTATATGGCAATATAATAATGCGTTAACAACCTTAATACAACACACCAATTGATGGTGTTTGGAGCACTCTGGTCGTGTCTCTATATGTCAAGATAATAATGCGTTTACAACTTTAATACAACACTCCAATTGAAGGTGTTTGGAGCACCCTAGTAGTGTCTCTATATGGCAAGATAATAGGCCATGTACAAACTTAATACGACACTCCAATTGAATGTGTTTTGTGCACTCTAGTACTTCCTTTATATATCAAGATAATTGGTCATTTACAACCCTAATACAACACTCCAATTGATGGTTTTTGGAGCACTCTAGTAGTGTTACTCCATGGCAAGATAATAATGCGTTTACAACCTTAATACAACACTCTAATTGAAGGTGTTTGGAGCACCCTAGTAGTGTCTCTATATAGCAAAATAATAGTGCATTTACAACCTTAATACGACACCCCAATTGAAAGTGTTCGGAGCACTCTAGTAGTGTCTCTATATGGCAAGATAAAAATGTATTTACAACCTTAATACAACACTCGTATTGAAAGTGTTTGGAACACTCTCGTAGTGCCTCTATATGGCAAGATAATTGGGCATTTACAACCCTAACACAACACTATAATTGATGGTGTTTGGAGCACTCTAGTAGTGTCTCTATATGGCAAGTATTTGGAGCACCCTAGTATATGTCAAGATAATTGGGCATTTACAAACCTAATACAATACTCCATTTGATGATGTTTGGAGCACTCTAGTAGTGTCTCTATATGGCAAGATAATAATGTTTTTACTACCTTAATACAACACTCCAATTGAAGGTGTTTGGAGCACCCTAGTAGTGTCTCTATATGGCAAGATAATAGGCCATGTACAAACTTAATACGACACTCCAATTGAACGTGTTTGGAGCACTCTAGCTGTGTCTCTATATGGCAAAATAATTGGGCATTTATAACCCTAATACAACACTCCAATTGATGGTGCTTGGAGCACTCTAGTAGTGTCCATATATGGCAAGATAATATGGTATTTACAAGCCAAATACAACACTCCTATTGATGGTGTTTGGAGCACTCTAGTAGTGTCTCTATGGCAAGATAATAATTCATTAAAAATCTTAATACAACACTCCAATTGAAGGTGTTTGGAGCACCCTAGTAGTGTCTCTATATGGCAAGATAATAGGGCATTTACAAACTTAATACGACACTCCAATTGAATGTGTTTCGTGCACTCTAGTAGTTCCTCTATATTTCAAGATAGTTGGTCATTTACAACTCTAATACAACACTCCAATTGATGGTGTTTGGAGCACTCTAGTAGTGTTCCATGGCAAGGTAATAATGCGTTTACAACCTTAATACAGCACTCCAATTGAAGGTGTTTGGAGCACCCTAGTAGTTTCTCTATATAACAAGATAATAGTGCATTTACAACCTTAATACGACACTAAAATTTAAAGTGTTTGTAGCACTCTAGTTGCGTCTCTATATGGCAAGATAATTGGGCATTTGTAACCCTAATACAACACTCCAATTGATGATGTTTGGAGCACTCTAGTAGTGTCCATATATGGCAAGATAATAGGGCATTTACACGCCAAATACAACACTCCAATTGATGGTGTTTGGAGCACTTAGTAGTGTCTCTATATAGCAAGATAATAGGGCATTTACAAACTTAATACGACACTCCAATTGAATGTGTTTCGAGCACTCTAGTAGTGCCTCTACATTGCAAGATAATTGGGCATTTACAACCCTAATAGAACATTCCAATTGATGGTGTTTGGAGCACTCTTGTAGTGTCTCTATATGGCAAGATAATAATGTGTTTGGAGCACTCTAGTAGTGCCTCTACATTGCAAGATGGGCGTTTACAATCCTAAAACAACACTCCAATTGAAGGTGTTTGGAGTGCTCTAGTAATGTCTCCAGATAGCAAGATAATAGGGCACTTACGACCCTAATACTCTACTCCAATTGAAGGCGTTTGTGGTACTCTAGTAGTGTTTCCATATGGCAAGATAACATGGCATTTGCAACACTCCAATTGAAGGTGTTTGGAGCGCTCTAGCAGTGTCTCTGTATGGTAAGATAATAGTAAATTTACAACCTTAATACGACACTGCAATTGAAAATGTGTGGAGCACTCTAGCAGTCTCTCTATGGCAAGATATGGGGTATTTACAACCCTAATACAACACTCCAATAGAAGGTGTTTGAAGCACTGATGTAGTGTCTCTATATGGCAAGATAATAAGACAATTACGACCCTAAAACACACTCCAATTGAACGTGTTTGGAGCATTCTAGTAGTGTCTCCAGATGGCAAAATAATAGGGCACTTACGACCCTAATATAGTATACCAATTGAAGGTGTTTGTGGCACTCTAGTAGTGTTTCCAAATGGCAAGATAATATGGCATTTACTACCCTAAAACACTCCAATTAAACTTGTTTGGAGCACTTTAGTGGTGTTTTTAGATGGCAAGATAATAGGGCATTTACAACCCTAATTCAGCACTCCAATTGATGGTGTTCGGAGCACTCTAGTTGTGTCTCTATATGGTAAGATAATGGGTCATTTAGAACCCTAAGACAACACTCCAATTGAAGTTAGTTGGAGCACTCTAGTAGTGTCTCTATATGGAAAGATAACGGGGCACCTTCAACCCTAATACAACACTCCAATTAAAGTTGTTTGGAGCACTCTAGTAGTGTTCGCATATGCCAAGATAATAAGGCATTTACAACCCAAATAAAACACTCTAATTCAAGGTGTTTGTAGCACTCCATTTCTATCTCTATATCGCAAGATAATAGGGCTTTTAGTACCCTAATATAATACTTCAGTTGAAGATGTTTAGAGCACTATAGTAGTGTCTCCCAGATGGTAAGATAAAAGGGTTGTTACAACCCTAATACAACACTCCAATTGAAGGTGTTAGAAGCTCTCTATTAGTGTCCCTATATGGAAGGATAATAGGGCATTTACAACCCAAATACAACACTCCAATTGATAGTGTTTGGAGGACACTAGTAGTACCTCTATATGGCAAGATAATGTGGTATTTACAACCTTAATAGAATACACTAATTGAAAGTGTTTGAAGCACTCTAGTAGTATCTCTATATAACAAGATAATAAGACATTTACATCCCTAATACAACACTCCAATTGAAATTGTTTGGAGCACACTAGTAATGTCCTTATATGGCAAGATAATAGGGCATTTGCAACTCTAATACAACTCTCCAATTGAAGGTGTTTGGATTACTCGAGTAGTGTCTATATGGAAAGATAATAGGGCATTTACAATCCTAATACAATACTTCAATTGAAGGCGTTTGAAGCACTTTAGTAGTGTCTCTGGATTGCAAGATAATTGGGCATTTACAACCCTGATACAAATGTTGGGCGCTGAGAGTTGCACTGAAAGAGGGAGGAAATTAGGTTTGAATATATTGGATGATCCCTTAGTGCAATACGGAACAGAGTTCCTGGACATCTTTGGCATTCCTTCCAGTTTACCCTTGTGACAAGCCTACTAATTCATTATTTGCCTATCAAGGTTTTATTGTTTGATTGTAGGGACATTTAACTCCCGACGCGTGCAAGCCCCCGTCTTTAATTACATTGGCAGTCCTTTCGAGTGCAAACTGAATACCTCGTTCATTTTGGGATTTACACCTATTTTGGTGTAAACTTGGTAATTAGGGTTAAAGGAGGATTACTGTAAGGTTCATTTGGTTGTTTGATAGGTTCTCGTTTGATTTGGACATAATTTGGACATATGTGGATGTGTTTGTGCATTTATATTTTTAAAACATGTGAGAATTCATGAGACATGTTTATTGTATGATTTATATTTGGGAAAACACATTTAAACATTATTTTATTATTTATTTATAAAAATATGTCAAAAAAGGGGGCATTTTGATCATTTCTGATTTTGGATGAAACTTGGATATGTTCAATTACTAATTAAAATTGTAGAGAATTGAATTTGGGTTCATTTGAAACTAGTTTGAGTCGATTTGGACTTAGAACATAGGAGTTATGACCAAAAAGGACTGAACAAGGCTTTTCTGTGAAGTTTTTATACTTTCAGGGACCTGAGGCTGTAATTTGAGCTTTTGACATGGTCTTGAGTGAAAAAATAGGCTTCCAAGGGCCTGTTTAAAGAAGTTTTTATGTTTTCAGGGACATGGTCTCCACAAATTTTGTATAAACAAAGGGGTTTACTTAATGGTTTATGGGCTTTAAGATTAGTGTTATGCCTTCAGGATTTGGATTTTGGGCCTTTAAGATGTGCACTGACCACTGGATTGAGATCATGGGTTTAAGATGTGTGCATATCAATATTTAATCACACAAGCTTTGAGATTTGGGCTTTAGGCCTTAACAGGTGTCTTGGGCCTTTAATAAATGTGTTGGGCTTTAGATTTCAACACTTGGGCTTTGAGATTGGTGCTGGATATTTAATCAAATTGAACAAACCGACATGTGGACCCTATCTGTCAGGGAGCCGTTAGATTGGATGTGTTTCAATTTGGATCATCGGATCAAATGGGTGCATCAAAAGTTGTGTAAACCCGATAGGAACTTAGGGTTCTTCCTCGATGAGTTGAGGTTTAAACTTCTGGCCGGCTCCGGCCATGGCAGCACCGGTCAAGCATATGAATATGATCGTCTCATCACCAGGATTACATTGGTACTGTCGTCGACGGCTAGAGATCACCGAAGACGGCGATGAAGGCTTCTACAGTACCTGCCAAGACCAATGAACCCTTGAGTCAATTTCAATCGATTTTCTTGCAATTTTCTTAATGGTTTGGTCATTTGACATCATGTGAGGACATGAAAGTCTTTGGAAGCTTTAATTTGCAATTTTATTGAGGTTTAGACATGATTCAGGTCTTCTACTTCCCTAACAGATACCAAGTCAATACCGATGACTGGTACAAGGGAGATGAAGCCAGTTCAAACATTGGAAGACATTGTTCTGGTCACTTTAAAGACATTCCAGCATAGTGGAAAGATCAATTTAGCTTGGATTGGCATTTGGATCATATAGAGTCATGACAGCATGCATATATCTCTCAGTTTTGATTATTTTCTCATGATTTTGTAAAACAAATGCATGTTTTATTTTATAGAATCATTAATGCATATTTCATGTACTTTGTGCCAATTTTCAGAATTTTTGAACATGTATTTCTATACTTAAAGGCTGTAATCAGTTGAAGGGTGTATATGGTAATTTTGCCAGTTTAAATACAACATTCTCATTTTTAAAAGTTGAATTTCAAATATCAATATCTCCCTATAGAAGAGTCCAAATGACATGAAATTTGTGTCAATTTTATGTGTTTTTAAATTATCTACATGATGATGTACTCATTTTTGCGATTTGGTCCTCATATTAGTCCAGAATTGTCAGATTACCAGTAAGGGTCAAAAATGGATATTTCAATACATTGCATAGTACCAGTGGCACTTCTAATGCATTGCAGTGCTGATCCATGACTTGATATCATACCATAGGTCACTAGGGAGGTCCAGATACATGGGTATGGGTTTGGTTTACCATTTTAAACCTATTTAATCATGTTTTAAAGGCATATAATCACTGTTATACACCAAGAATTAGAGGAGGAGAAGATCAAAGCTGCATGAATCATCAAAACAACATTTTAAATCATTTTAAGGTGCTAGAATATGGCTTTATGCAGAGAAGCATCTAAAATGCTTGAAATCATTTTAAGGATACCAGCTGGCTCAACTTCATCAACCCTTGTTTGTTTAAAATATAATTTTGACCCTTTAAAACCTTTTGAACTAAAATAATCAACATGGATCTAATGTAGGAGGATACCAGCTGGCTCAACTCCTACATCTTCACCATTTGATCATTTTAGAAAGGTTTTAAAAAGTTGTTTTGAAGACATATTCAAGAAAAAGGCAAAAAAAAGGACCATTTTCAAGCATTTTATATACACATTTCTTTATATTTTGTTTTAGAACAGCAAGAAGGTATAAAATATCACAAAAGAAGACAAAAGATACTTTATTTGTCATTAGGCTTGTACATCCTTGATTCATTGTTTGATGAACTTGGATATTGTACAAGCCTTCCCTTTTTCATCCTTCCCTTTTTCATCTTAGAAATAGAAAAGGAGAAAGAAAGAAGCAAAATACATTAAAGAAATTGAAAGCAGTGCATAATAGTAAAGAAAAAAGGCAAAGAACATCAATAAAAGGGAGCTTTATTGATGAAATATATGTACAAACCCTGGCCTATGAAGGCCTTACATCTCTTTGAACTTCAATTTACTTATTCTATGATTTGCTACAGGAAAGAGGAGTATAGTCTTTGGTGAGCCAAATTACAAGGGTTTCAAGGCTTTTTAGCTATTTGTTTAACCTAACAGGGGTTTTGTGCATCTAAGCTTATCATTTGAATGGGCTATGGGTGCCTTTATATAGACAATACATGGTTTTAGGGTTCAACATGCAGTTGAGGTGTTTTGATCTTGATCATCAATTGTTTGATCATTGGCAGATGTGCATTTGCTTCATATCTTGTGCCATCAAGGAAGGGGATCACCCAATCATGCTTGGACATATCATTCATCATGTGTTGGATCAATTTGAACCTTTGGATTACATTGAAATCATCAAATGGTATCATAACCTTTGGTTTGCTGCCATATGAAAAAAGTGTGATGAAATGCATGCTCCCATTGTGCAGGAGAAGATTCTTCCAATTTGGACTGACCTCAACCCCTTTTAACGCGTGTATATGGGGACTAGGAGGGGTATTAATAGCTATATCAGCTTGTTTTGTTATCATGTGCACTATAACAGTAGCCTTCTATGTGGCATTCCATTTCTTTATATTTCTTGTCAAATTGACACTGCATATAGTGTCGTGTTATGCTCAAAGAGTTTCCCTTCAAATTTCATAGCTTAATTTGAAGCATAGCTCGAGTTCTCAACTTCATACCCATTCCCTTCTCGGTTGAAATTGAAACTTGAGAGGAGGCCATTTCTTATGAATT
This sequence comes from Carex pumila, assembly GCA_033356055.1. NCBI lineage: Eukaryota > Viridiplantae > Streptophyta > Magnoliopsida > Poales > Cyperaceae > Carex > Carex pumila. The sequence goes on along the minus strand of JARJHM010000473.1, from coordinate 35,238 downwards.
TCGGGTAGAGAGCAGAGAGGAAGGTTATTGATAGGAGTCAAATAAGTCATTATTTTTCCTATCACTTAGCCTAGATTATTGTCGTTTATAGAGTTACAATCGCTTATTTTTTAGAGATTCAGATTACTTTCGGTTATTTCACTTGATTTTAGAGAATTACAGATTTTGATGATATCGGAGCAAAAACAGCAATAAAACAAGCAATTTTGAAACTGCCAGAATAGCTACCCAGAATAGCTATCACAGACAGTTATAACCGCCAGTGCAGATCTCAGCCAAACCGCATGTTGTTCAGGCATCCACATGCTGAAACTGCCAGAACAACGGTTACAGATCTAACTTCCCAATCAAGCCCTATATAAGCATGTGGATGCTTGGGAAAGAGGTCTCTCTAGAACCACAAAAGATTATAAATATCAGAGAGCACTTAGAACTAGGATTTCACTCTAGTGGAGGCTATGCAAAGGAGAAATCAATAAGGAATAGCAAGGTATCTACTAGAAGAGAAGGAAAGAACAAGGCGTAAAGACAGCGTGCATGAGATAAGGGGCAACATAGGCGTTCTTCCTCCATCTCTCTCTGCTCTCTTTCTTTATGTACTTTGTTTTTTTTATTGTTGAACCCGCCATAAGCGGCTAAGCAACTCTATTCTAAGGTGAAGACATGTAATCTTGAATTCTTATGAGTTTAATCCAGTTGTTTACTTATATTATCTTAGCACTATGATCTAAATTCTTACTGAGATCCATATACCTTATGTTCTTGCTTATTGTGGGCTTAAAGTGTCCTTATATATATGGAGTGTACAATCCATTCATACTAATTAGGAGGTTAACCAATATTCAAAGAATATAAGTATCCTAGATACAAGTAGAATAGACCGAGAGGGTACCCGCTTGTATTTGAACTACAGTTAAGGAACCTATTAGGATATGGTTTAGCAGACGAACGTCGCATTCTACGACTAATAGTGGAGTAATCTTGATTACTAGTATTGTGAAATATTGGTAATTAGGACTTATCATAAATCTTCAAGCAACTGAACTAAGTACACCAATAGGGACTTACTCAGTTAGGGTGTTGGTTAGACCGAGGGGCGGTCAACACTAGAATAGGATTAGCAGCTCTCAGATTGCATTGATACCAGTGCAAAGCATGTATGGTTCAGGCCAAACTATGTGCGATTCTGATTGGAGTGGAAACCAGACTTTGTACGGTTTACCCAAGCGTGTGTGGATGGTGACAGAGTCGCATGCTATTAAGTAACTTTACAACTGACAAGTATTAGAAGTAGCATATTGTTGGTGACATATCGTGCACAATTGTTATAACAATCAGAACCTGGATTAAACAAATTTGAAGGATAGAATGTCTGATTCCCTAGAAGCCTATACCTACTACTACTTCTCTGTTGTAATCCAACATTACAACCGAGCAACCAACAAACAATCAACCAAAATACAACCAATCAACCTAAAAGAACTGATAACCTAGACCTTAGTTTACACCTTAGATCTCTTAATACACCATTCCTGCGGATCAACACCCCAATCTATACTATACGATAGATTCATATACTTGTGAATCAACAATAGAGTAAACATTAGGGTTATAAATATTATTAGCATTGATTTCTACCTTATCAGTTATCTTCTCAATTTAGGTGACCATTAATCCAATCCCTATCCAATTTGATCTAATTTCAAGCTTGGAATCGGGTTAATGGCGAAGGAGAAAGGAAGAAGAGGCTGTCAGGGCTTTGGGTCCATATATTAGCAACTCTGACATGTCCTATCTCTCTCTTTTATTCTTTCTTTCATTTGCTTGCATTTGGTTTGTCATGAACCGTGGCACCAACAGCATCTCTCAGAGCGCTTCGATCTAGTGAGCCAAGCACATGCAGGTTGAAGGGTCCAGAGGCGTTAAGCGCCTAGATTTAACTTGGTTATGAGGTTTAGGTGAGCTTGGTTCTTCATGAACCATCTCATTGACAATCCAGTGCACCAAGTTTACTTCTTGTGCTCCAAGTCCACCCACAATTGAATTTCAGCGAAAATTTCACTAAGTCACTGACAGTAGGGCCTAGGGTGCTAGGTTTACACTTGGCAGCTCCCATTTACACGCAGCTTGAGTACGGTAATTGCTATGGGTACCCTGTGCCATGTGGCACCAACCAGAACATGTCATGTCATCAAATTTTCAAAAACCCATAACACTTCAACCATTTTGAGTTAGGAAGTGTATAATATATCAAAATTCATGGTTTCAAATATAGAATATTATCATAAATTTTAATATGCCATTATCAATTTGTCTTGGAGAACCTTCATGCATTTTTGGTATTTTCTAAGCATTTTCAATATTGCCAATTTCCCATTTATTTAATTAGCAACAATTTAGGGTACAATAGCTGCAAAGACTTTCAATTGGAGTGTTGTATTATGATTGCAATTACCTACTTTTATTGCCAACTTGAGACACTACTAGAATGTTGCAAAGACATTCAATTTGAGTGTTGTATTAAGTTTACAACCACCCTATTCTCTTGCTGTCTTGAGACACTGTTCGTGTGATGCAAAGACCTTCAATTGGAGTATTGTATTACAATTGCAACTACCCACTTCTTTTGCCATCTGGAGACACTACTAGTGTGCTGCAAAGACCTTCAATTGGAGTGTTGTATTAAGGTTGCAACAACCCTTTTTTGTTGCCTTCTTGAAACACTACTAAAATGCTGTAAAGACCTTCAATTGGAATGTTCTTTTAGGCTTGCAACTACCCTCCTCTTTTGTCATATGGAGACACTACTAGAGTGTTTCAAAGATCTTTAATTAGGGTTTCAACTACCATATTTTCTTGTCATTTGGATACACTACTCGTGTGCTGCAAAGACCTTCAATTGGAGTGTGTATTAGGGTTGCAAACACCATTTTATCTTGGCATATGGAGACACTACTTGAGTGTTGCAAATACCTTCAATTAGAATGTTATATTAGAATTGCAACCACTCTTTTCTTTTTCCATCTGAGGACACTACTAATGTGCTGCAAAGACCTTTAATTTGAGTGTTGTATTAGAGTTACAATTATCCTCTTTTCTTGTCAATTTTTACTATTTTTGAAAATTTTTTACTATTTTTTTATAATTTATGAAAGATGACAAAAAATAGCTTAAAACATTGACAATTTTTTTTTATTTTTAAGTCATATTTTACCAGCTTTCATAAATTATTAAAAAAGTAAAAATTAGTATTCTACAAATACATTATATAACCAATTTACTGAGCTACTTATATCGAAATTTAAAATTTATACGATAAATTTTTGAGACCGTAGCATAAAAAATCTTATGCTATCTATAGTACTTAAGCACCCTTGTAAATTATAATGGGATAACTTAACAAAAAGCCCAAAATAGTCAATGTCCAACATACACTTCCGAATTTGGGCCTTTCTGATTTTTTTAGCGCTGTTTGTTTTTCTTTCGGCTAATCTGTATTTTTTTTAGCCCTTGAGCATTTGATTTTCTGAGTTATATCTAATGGATTTTACCAGGGGCGGTTGAAGAATTTTTTTAAAAAAACATAAATAAAAAATGATATTTTACTAAATTAACTTGATTTCTTTGACTTTTATAAAAAAATTCGATCTGAGCCATTTTCACAGATTTCAATAAAAAAAATAATGGTAAAATTTATAAAAACACCTCAGACCGAAATAGCATTTCGGTTCTTATGGTTTCTGTAAACACTAAAGCAATCAAATTGGTTTGGTAAAAAATTATTTTTAATTTATAGTTTTAAAAAAAATCGTTTCCTAAACCCAAAAAAAACTCAAAATATACTTCTTGTCTCATACTTTTCAGAAAAAAAAAGTTATAAAAATATACGTGTGCTTTAAATAAATAGCACGCTACACTGCTATTTGGGCTACATAGACAAATAATTGTCTTGCAATTTTAAGTGTTGCCCAAAACTGAAGGCTTGCTTATTTTAAAAAAAATGAAATATTTTTGCTTGATGCTTGATACAATATTTAAATAGTATTTATTTATTTTTGGGGGGTGCTATTTCTTTTAATTTCTTTTTGTTTTCCTTTCCAGAAATCTTAAAATTCCATTTCTTTAATCTATATTTAGCTAGTATGATTCTTAAAATCAAACAAACAAAAAAATAGAAACCATAAACTGTTTTAACCTTACAGCGTTTATATATTGCTCCTAACAAAATAAAAATAAATAAGGATACTAACTAAGTGCTATCTATAATTTGTTTGAAAGTTTCAATTTGTTGTTGACAACAATTAAAGGCTATCTAAATAATAAATTAAAGCGCAAAAATAGCAAATAAGATATAACAGTAGTAGTTATAATTATAAGTTTAAAAAAAGATACTGAACTGCTAATCTTATCTTATTTCTCCTACATAAAGCCCCCCCTCTCTCTACCCAGCAGAAAGCAAAATTCTCAACAAAAGAATTGACAGGTTGACAAAAAATGAAGGCAATTAAAAGTAATCTCCTCCTCCTGTTAGTGTTGATTTCTCTCAGCTGCATTGCGCAATGCACCGATGTCAGTCATGATGGGCGGGCCCTGATCATCAATGGCGAGCGCCGTATACTTATTTCAGGCTCTATTCATTATCCTCGTAGCACTCCTGAGGTAAACATGCACTTAATTATCGTACATTGTTCTATAAATCAGTGTTTTTCTTCTAGTTTCTGAAAGTTCATCGCATATATATGTTTTTTCATCGAACAAACAGATGTGGCCTGATCTGATTAAAAAGGCGAAAGAAGGTGGTCTGGATACCATTGAGACCTATGTCTTCTGGAATGGACATGAGCCCCGCAGACGTGAGGTCAGTATTCATATTTCTTTTCTCCTCTATAATGTCAAATTCCATGTTTTTTTTATTTATAAGATGTATTTTTCTGCTTTTTTCAGTATAACTTTGAAGGAAACTACGACTTGATCAGATTCATCAAAGAAATTCAATACGCGGGTCTTAACAGCATCCTGCGCATTGGCCCGTATGCTTGTGCAGAGTGGAACTATGGGTACTTGTTTAGAAGTTTGTCAAAATAACAAAGATTATGATATTGATGAAAATAATTTATAATATGTAATATTGTTTCTCTTCTGCAGAGGAATCCCTGCCTGGTTAAGAAAGTATCCAGGGATGCAATTCAGGACTAATAACCAACAATTTAAGGTCAGAAATTTTATTTATGAATACTATCAGAAGAATAATGTTATGCTCTAATATTAGATAATATCTAAATCCCACAGTAATTTATCTATATAATAGGATGAGATGGCAAACTTCACCAAGCTTATAGTAGACATGGTTGCCAAGGAAAATCTTCTGGCACCACAAGGAGGCCCTATCATCCTTCTCCAGGTATAACATGTTTGAATCATATATTCGAAAGAAATTTAATTGCGAAAAATATATTAATATTGTAAAATTTCTTTTTTCTACTAGATTGAGAATGAATACGGTAACATAATGGGTCCGTACGGCGATGCCGGAAAAGAGTATATCAAATGGGCAGCAAAATTTGCTGTTTCTCTCAATGCCAGTGTACCATGGATCATGTGCCAGCAAGGCGATGCACCTCAACCCATGGTCAGATAAAAATAATAAAATTCACATATATATTAAAAAAAAAAAAAATTGTTACCCTTTATCTACATTAGTTAATATTTCATGAAGACTTCATTTTAGAGAAAGAGAAAACTTATTCTTTTTTGTTTTAAACTTCCTCTTATTGAGTAGATCAACACTTGCAATGGTTTCTACTGTGACGACTTCACGCCAAACAACCCCAACAGTCCAAAGATTTGGACTGAAAACTGGACTGGCTGGTTAGTACTTGCTCTGTTTTACTTTTTTATATTATGAAAATAAGTTTTTTTCCCCTTGAATCTAATATTAGAAACAACCACAATCCAGGTTCAAAGCTTGGGACAAGGCCGATCCGCATAGACCTGCTGAAGATGTTGCCTACGCTGTCGCCCGTTTCTTCCAGAGACAAGGAACAGCACAGAACTACTACATGGTTAGAATTTCATAACAATTTATGTCATATAAATTTTCTTTTCAAAACTCATACATATATTACTAAACTTTTTATAAAAATTGTGTAAACTTTTTAGTACCACGGAGGCACCAACTTTGGGCGCACGACAGGAGGCCCTTACATCACCACATCCTATGATTATGATGCTCCTCTAGATGAATATGGTGTTAATATAGCTTTAAACACTTCAAATTCAAAATTTACATTGGAAACTTGGTCATTCTGTTGATCCTTTGTGTGTTGTTGCTTACACCAATTAGGAAACCTAAGGCAACCCAAGTGGGGCCACTTGAAGGACCTTCATGCTGTTCTAAAAGAGATGGAGAAGGCCCTCGTATATGGCAATTACTCTAACGAAGATCATGGCAATGGAATCGAGGTATAATGACTATAGCAACTAACAAAACCAAGGAGCCTTAAGGATGCTTTGTTGAACACAATCTAAAGATTTCAAATCCTCAATAAAAGACAACCTTATTTCAAAATACTAATATTGCTTATCAATTGGTCTCAGGTCACAAAGTACAAACTAAATACAACAACAGCATGTTTCATAAGCAACAAAGATACAACCAAAGATGCAACTGTGGACTTGAATGGAGGAAAGTATTTTGTTCCGGCATGGTCTGTTACTATTCTCCCTGATTGCAAAACCGAGGTCTACAACACAGCTAAGGTATGTTCTTCTTCTTACCATGATTGCATACATGGACAATAGTATACTATAAGTAAGAATAAAAATTATAATCAACTATTGCTTTGATGTAGATTAAGGCACAGACCAATGTAATGGTGAAGAAGGCAAACAAAGCAGAGGATGAGCCGTCAGCGCTACAATGGTCGTGGCGTGTTGAGCCCTTAAAAAAGCAACTTGAAGACAAGAAATTTTCTTTCCAATCAAATCAACTATTGGAACAGATCACCACCACCTTTGATGAAAGTGACTACTTGTGGTACATGACCAGGTAACAAAATTTATCTTCACATATACATAAGAGTTGCAATCTCTTACTAGGATGATGATTGATGTAGAATTGTGATTTCTCTTTGTTTAATTATTGCAGTTTTCATCATCAACCACACAACAAACAATATAAGCTTTCTATAAACACAACCGGACACGTTCTGTATGTCTTCCTAAACAATAAGCTTGTCGGTAAGCATGAGCACTTACATCTCTTATCCAAAGAAGTCATGATTTTGATCAAGTAGTTACTAAAAACTATTCATGGATAAATATAGGAAAACAATATGCTTCAAATGGTGGGTTTGAATTCAAGTTTGAGAGGAATGTAACAGTTCGACACGGGAAGAACCACCTTGCTCTGATTAGTGCGACTGTTGGTCTAAAGGTTGGATCGTTTTTCAAGTACCATAGTATTAGTCACTATTTGGTGACATTTTGGTTTTCATCAAATAATCAAATCATTCATTTCCAAATATTATGCAGAATTATGGAGCGTATTATGAGCAAATGCCAGCTGGTATTGCTGGGCCAGTCAAGTTGATCGACGGAAACGACACAATAAACCTATCAAACACTACATGGAATTACCAGGTTCCTACAAATTATAAACTTTTGTTCTTGCTTAATTACCATAAAATGGCTAGTTTTCACTACAATGCACTTTATTTTTCATTTATTTGCTCAGGTTGGATTGGTTGGTGAGAAGAAGAAATTCCATCTTGACAATAAATCCTCTAAATGGAAGAGTGTCATGCTCCCTACCAATAGACCCTTCACTTGGTACAAGGTAACTCTAAACATCCAAAACAAAATTCGAGCATCTATTCAGACCAATAATGAAAATTAATTGTTCTTATTCAACCTCCTATTTGAAGACCACATTCGAAGCACCGCCTGGGACAGATCCGGTGGTGATGGACACATTTGGTCTGGGAAAGGGTGAGGCTTGGGTCAATGGAAACAGCCTTGGTCGTTACTGGCCCGCATACAACGATACTGCACAAGGTCCTTGTGGACACTGTGACTATAGAGGCAAATTCTCTGAGAACAAACCATGTAGGACCGGATGCGGTGAGCCTGCTCAGAGATGGTACGCTATGCTGCTCCACATTTAATTATTTTTCCTACTCTGTTTTTGTGATGCATCTTCGTAAACAACCAATAGAAAATTCTCATGTTAATTCCAAATTTCCAATTGTATTTGTTAGGTACCACATCCCACGCTCATTCCTCAAGTCTGGTAAGACAAACACATTGATGCTTTTTGAGGAGGCAGGCGGCAGTCCAGGGCTGGTTGAGTTCCGAACCGTGATAGTCGGCACTATTTGTGCAACTGCTGAAAAGGGCCAAACCCTAACCCTATCATGCCCATCCGGCGGCTCAATCTCAAAGATTGAATTTGCTAGCTATGGTGAAGTAAAGGGTAAATGCAGTGCATTTGAGAAGGGTACCTGCGAGTCTCAAGATGCCTTCAATGTAGTCTCCAAGGTACTCGCTCAGAAGATTAGTTGAGTTTCCCATCATAATCAACATGATGATTGCATTTAACAATTTCTCTAATTTATTTTGTTTACAGGCTTGTATAGGGCAGAGATCATGCTCTATCTCTGTTTCAAAGGAGACTCTGGGTGAAAATAACTGCGGTGGCTCTGTTCCCTTTAAACTGGCTGTTCAAGCAGCATGCTAGAAAGAGATGACCTTTAGAGCTATTTTTATTTACTATGTTTTCCTTGTTCCATTAAACTGCTCTACATGTACTGAAGGAATATTTAATTAATGTTTTTTAGAAGAAAAAAAAAAAAAAAAGCTTCTGCTGCCTTTCTTCCTTGCCCCATTTTTATGTTTTGAATGCTTGAAGAATAACTCGCCTGGTTTTAAATTGAGTAGCTAATGATGGTGAGAGAATTTAGGATTTGGCATCAGGAAATTTTACTTTTCTAATTTCCAATGTCAGAACAAAAAAAAAAGTGAGGCGCTATTTACATGATAAAGAGGTTAGGTTCGGATAGGATCACTTTAGGTTTTGTTCAGTCCTTGTCAGTCCAGAACTGGTATTCCAGGAAGGGACATATGGGTATTTCAGGATCCAGTTACAGTAATCTAGATTAAGAAAACACACTTTTGCAATGGACACCACTATTACGCACATGCATACACTACACATTTGCAATGAACTCCACTATTACGCATGCGCACACACAATCAACAGCATCTTTATTATTATCTTAACCTAGTTCTTCTCTTAACTGGAGCACACCAGGTCAGCACCTGATGTGGTCAAGTGATATTACAAAGTAGTACTTTGTATAGTTATGATCAAACTTAATACCATTAGTCAGTTCAATAGAAGACAGAAGTGCACTAATCATTTTCCCAAATATTCATAAAACTTTATCAAAGACTTAGCCCTAACAGAAAAATATAAAAAAATTCACAAAAGATCCAACAAGAATTATAGTACCGAAAGCAATAAAGCACAAAAATTGTCTTATTGCTCATGCTAGCTGATTGACGACAGTTATTACAAAACTATAAGGGTCACTAATAACAACAAAAAAGAAGCAAATTACCAGAAAATTGATTGTACTTGCTGACAAATAAATCAATGAACTAATTTATTCAAGTTCCAAGCTAGTAGAATTTCTCGTGTGAGAAATATGTTTACCTTTATTTTGTGAGTTCAGTCGTTCAGCTAATTAGGTCGGCAAATGGAAAATACTGTCCTCTGTAAATGACAAAAGGAAGAGAGTCGAATGGAATGAAGGCACAGAAACTGCTACAACAGAATAAAAACATTCAATTAATTTTTCTTTTCTTTTTCCATTTACCACACTAAAAAATATTTTATTAAGCAGCAGTAAGCTACATTACAATAGTTCATACAATACCAGTGCACTGCAAGCTACTTCATGGTTCTTTTAATACCATACCAGCATACTCTAATCAGTCATGTGCAGTGGGATACAGCCTGACAGGACTTTATTTCAACAAGTGCTTTGGAAAAAAAAAAAAAAAAACATAGCATGTATCACAGGCAAAATGCTAAAAATAAAAACAACTAATGTACCATGAAAAGAAAAAAGAAATAGAGAATATAAAAATTCACCAAATAATGCACCACGAATTACAATTTTCACTAATGTCCAATCATTCTATCAAAATTTTGTTTTTTTTGTGAAGGCATTCTATCGATATTATGTTCCTCCATATTTCCATCAAGGAACAAAATGGTATTTAAATATGAAGCACCTTGATTAACTTGTTACATCAAATAATAACTTTTCCTATTCACATGAAATTATATATGATAAATGCTTGATCCCTTCGACCAAAATCAACCAAATTCCAGTGAGAATGCCAATATGATTTTAGTTTCAACGGTTAATAAGACTACCAAAATACAGAATCTTGTGTACTCACATGTCATAACCAACAATAAGTTGTAAGAAAATAAAGAAATTTCAGGTCATACCATAAATCACTGAACTCCACTCAATCGAGCCCAATCGACAAATTGCATGCCCCCATAAATATTATTTGCAAACCTAATTCCAATCGTGAAAGCCATGGCCGCAGGAGGCACACTTCTAGCCACGGGAGAGGCCTCAACTACTTGCTCCAAACCATTTATAATTTGATACCGTGTGTTTGATGACACCGCAAGAAACACACCTGTTGTATTTGAAATAGGTTAACTTACTAAAAGATCAAGCATACAATTGCAAAACATATTTTGCAAAATGTGCATACCCCAAAGAGCTGCACTCTTCACCAGTGGTGGGACCGGTACATCTTCTTCCGATTTTTTGACACTCCTGTGCAACATAACCCAGATTGACACCACTAAGTCAGAATATGCAAGCTTGGATATAAGCTATCTTCCCTACTAATAAGCCAATACAATCTGATACCTTTTGGCAGTCATAATCATGTTAGCAATTCCTTGACCAATAATGCCGCAGACAAACCCAACCGAACCATACAAAACTCCCTGCTTGGTTACCATAAACATTGGTAAGTAAAAAAGGAAAGATATGTAAATAAAGCCAACATGCTAATGTGGTAAATTTGGCATCAACAGGTGAAAATGCAAACCTTGTAAAAGTAGGTTCCAATTCTTTGCCCAAGAGTGAATTTGCATCCCGGTCTCTCAGCCTCAAATACACTATAACATAGATTTTTACGTCACAATATGTTTCTATCTTTCAATTAAACCCAGTGAGATTGTCAGAAAATTTTACCAAGCATTTCAAAAAAGAGATTGTCAGAAAATATACTAAGAATTGCAAAAGAGCTTCACCTGCTAGGCAAGGAACTGCAAGCACGATTAAATCTGGCTAGTGGCCCCGTCGATGCTGAAGCACGGCCAAATCTGACATATGGGGCCAAGAGGCCCACAAGAGCAATGTCTACAACAATACCCACAAGTAGATCGGCTGCATACAACTCAAACTCGTTCCAGAAGTCTTTTCCCCTCTTTTGCACTTCAGCAAAGGTAGCACAGCATGAATCTATGACAACCTAGGAGCAGAGAGAGAGAGAGAGAGATGTGTGGGAAGGTCAGAAGGTTACCAAGAAACTCTTGAATGAAATAAAAGGGTAGAAGTAAAGAACCTCAGTCCCGACTTTGAAAAGAAAAGATGGGTCAGCAAGCATCCTATTGCGAAGCAATGCGAATGCTTTTATGGCTTCCCCAAGAGGCCAAGGCAATGCCTAATAACAATAACAATTCACATTAAAATACAGCATTTTATCACACAAGACAACTAATTTCAATTTAGTCTAAACCATTCCCCTAATATTCAACTTCAGCTTCCAAAGCACATATAATGGCTTAAAGTCTGCAATTCTCAATTAGTTATAGTAAACTCAATTACCTGGAGATCGAAGTATCTGAAAAGAAGTAGCTTTCTTATCCCTTCCTTCTTGGCCGCCTCAAGCATATCACTCGGCAATTCAATCCCCCGAGCATCAGTCTCTCTGATCACCTCATCAAAACGCATCAACGGTCCAAACTCGATCTCGTCGTAATCTTCGCCATCCCCAACGCCTTCATCGCCTCCTCCACTACCTCCTCCACTGTTTCCAGGAGGTAGCTTATTTTCACCACCGCCGCCGCTGGCGATAACATCGAGCGGTGAGGAGGTGGGGGACTGGAGGGGCTTTGAAGAGCAAGACGAAGAAGAGAGGGAACAGGGTGGTAGTTTAGTTACAGGTAGGTTAGAATTGAGGCGGGTCGAAGGAGCATTCGGGGTGGTATTGACTTTGGAAGAGGATTTAGAGAGAAAAATGGAGAGATCGAAAGTTAAAGAGAATGCCATGGAGGTGGAGCTAAACAATGGCATGTGATCGTGGGGAATTTGCAATTGCAATTTAAATCGAGGGTTTTGAGGGTTTTAGGCCTACAACATTTTATCTGTTATTTTTATAAATAACAGGGTTCTGCTATTCAAACTAGACTGTTGGATCTAAATCGGACAAACTGAAATGTCACTGTTGATGAAATTAGACCATCCAGATTTTGAAATGAATTAAATCAGAATATATAACAGAAATTTTGATTTAGATCGGGACCGTCCAATCTGCTTTGGCACGAATATTTAAGAGTTTTAAACATTCCACCTCCGATCAAATTGATCCATATTCGAACAGAACGATTCGAATCTAATGCGCGCAAAGGCGTATGCACAAAGTTTTAATACAATAAGATGTATTTTTTAAACCTTTAACACACATTTGAGTTAAATTGCAAGTGCACAATTCTATCAAAGTAGTATTTGAGGTATCGATAGAATGTTTAATTACTATGCTTAAACTTTAGTAGTAAATTTCAGAAAATAAAATAAAGTAAAGTGTAATAAAAATAAATTGGGGGGTTTGTTCTAACAATTCCTAAGGTTGGATTCAATACCCAAAAGAAAGGAGTTTAAAACAATAATTGTAAATAAAAATAAAAGAAATGAATTGATTTGCTTTCAAGATTTAGAGATCTAGGGGTCTTTGGTCTACAATCCCTTACTAACTCTATCAATTCAGTATTTGTTTGAGTTCATGTATGATTTAATGAGGTTTCTAACCTAATATCTCATTAAGGGTCACTTTCGTGAATTAATAACGTGTCTAAGTAATTCGGACTTCACGGTTAGGTCCTTCACCCTAGTTACTTAGACCATATGCTCTTGTTAGTTTCTCCTCTCCTCAAATATTGATACTTCACAATTAAGTTCTTCATACTAATACCCGATTCAATTTGAGATGTCCTAATTAGGATTTGCTTTCACGGTTAGGTCCTTCACCAAATTCCTAACCTTAATTTCTGTAGTTCCGGCTTAGATTACAAATTGGTTAGATCCTAATCCAAACCTAGGGTATTTGAATTCATAATTTGGTACTCTCCTCTCATCCTAACTTCTTTGGATCCTTTGACAAAGAGATTCCAAAGCGGGACTACTGCGATTTCAAGTACTAATTATGTAATTAACACAAATGATAAATCACAGAAATTAACATCAAATCCTATAAAACAATCATAACAAAAATAAATAACTGAATAAGATACAATTAAACAAGTTCATGCATTGACCTAAATCTCTAGAGAGAGATCTACTCCCTTATGGAGAGATCCATTACAAAAATTGGCAAAAGTAAGAAGAAATGAAATAAAGAAATGATTACACCCTTTATTTGATCAAAGCCCTCAATCTTGCCGACTTCTTGCTCTAGAAACCCTTCTTCTCCTTGCTTGAAAGTTTTATTTACTTCAGAATTTATCGCTATGTGTGTAGATAGAGAATGAGATAATGAATGAGAAGAGATGTCTAAAACCTCATATTTTATAGCCAAGGATCATGTCCAATTAAGGACCTAAAAAGTAGAGTTAGTGGGTGCTATATTTGGATTGCTTCCCCATGATGCCTTATCCATATTCGGCTGTAAAAACGTGTCCTTGAAGCGCCAAAAATAGAAACCATGCTGAAACTGTGTAAATTTGGCTTTTTGCAGGTCTAGTGCGGATGCTCCGGGCCGCACTGCGTATGGTCTCATCCGCACTGGAAAAAATTTTAGTTTTTAGTTTCTCGTGTTGTAGATCTTCTCGCTAGCTTTCCGAAAAGTGGTCACAATCCTTAATCGGAGTTGCGAGTCAAAAGTTATGGTTGTTTTAAGTTCAAACTCCATTTTTGGCTGACTGCTACAGTGCGTCCGCACTGGCATCCGCATTGCTACAGTGTCATCCGCTAGTGCTACAGTGCGTCCACCCCGCTACAGTACCATCCGCACTGAGATCTGCACTAGACTCGGACTTTTACTGTGCGACCAGAGTGCGGCTGCATTGAGATCTGTGCGTCTGCATCAATATCTGTGCATCTGCACGGATTTTGATGTATAGCTTATTATACTTTTTTTAAATTGGCGCGCGTCCAGAAATCCATCTAAATACTTATTGCGGCCATATCGCAAACCGTGTGTCTACAGTGGGCATTTTTCTTTGATTTTTTTCATTTTTTTTCATTTCCTGCAAATTAAAACCAAGCAAACGTAGTAACTTGATCATAAGTATATTCTATTCACTTTATATTCAAAATACAAGATATTTGATATTATTTCATGATAAAAATCAGATTAAATATGCATATAATTTAGGCCTATCAAAATCTGAATCCAAATACTCGGATCCAGACTCATCGAACCACCCCCAACCTTGCTTCGTTGCTTGACACGACTTTTGACACTATGGAAGCCTTGAAGCGCCCATTTTCATTTTGATCAGACAGCCTTCTACGGTTTCAGTCTTTATTTGTTGTGAATTCTTTTTGCCGAAATTTTTATATTAAAAAAATAAATCAAAACACTCTTAAATTATTGAGATTTTAAAAAATATCAGGAACTCCAAGTCAATTTGCAATTTTATTCTTAAAAGACTACAAATTAATTTGAAAACACCTCAAAATCTAAATATATTTAATATTGTAATGCATTTTGAATTTTTAGGAGGTTATCAAATCAATCTACGGTCCTCTAAAAATAAAGTCACAGATTGACTTAAAAGCTCTAATGTATTCCGAAATCCCTCTAAAAAATAATTTTTTTTTTATTTTTTTAAATAGGTATAAATAAAAAATTCGGAGTGTTTGACAAAAAATATTTCTAATTTAAAATAGTTTAATGATTTATGTCTCTGTCGTGAATAAATGTGTTCAACGGTTCACATCATAGGACGACCGATTATTGGGATTTCTGAATGCTACAACTGATACGTCCAAGTCGTTGGGATTCCAAATCCCAAAAAAATGATCTAATAGTCTTTACCCCGTTTGTCACTCAAGTAGAAAAATCATCTCTTGTTGGAACAAGTATCCACTTCATTATTGTAAGACATTTTACGGTTTAAGATTAATTCTCAGTCATGTTGGGATTCGAACTAGCACAGGAGCAGTATTATTGGACTTTGAGATTCGTGCCAAGTTAAAAAGAATGGTCCATATCCAATAATTGTAAAAGATTTCCTATTACAGTACCGAGGAGGATGTGAATTCACACTTGTGATCACGTATTGTGTCGTATCGTGATTGAGTTGGTCCCTAAGGCATCCGGAGGGAGTGAATATAGTCCTTTTAAATTTTTAATACTATTTAATTATTATTCACTTATTAAAAACTATCTAACGAATGTAAATATATTCTTAGCGGAAACAAGAATATTCAAGTTAAGCAAGTATGCGTAAAATAAATATAAGAGTTAAGAGACACATGACACGAGAGTTGTTTACATAGTACGTCACTAACGCCTACGTCTCCATGGATCGCGACCTTCGATATGGCGTGACTTTCTTTACCCAATGAGAAATGAAGTGTAAGGTGGAACCGGTGAGCCCTTACAAAGATTTTGGAAAATCACACAGCCCGAGCACGAAAATGACTTGCGAGCACTAAAGGCTCAAGGTTGAACAAGGTGAGAAATAAAAGCTCTAGTGTTTGTAGTAAATAAAAGATCTCTCAGAAACCACTCTAATTCTTGCAACATATTGAGTATGGTGGAGTAGATTTTCGGTTGTTGAATGAGTATTGAAGTTTCAAGATCAAGCAACCATGGTGGCTCTCGTTTTCAGTTGAGAAGAAGGTGTTTGACGGCTGGAGCATCAAAAGAAAACCTAATATTTGCTTCTATATATAGAGAGCGAAGCAAATTTAGGTTTATAAACGTTACTATATCTGACGTCTACCTTCTACGGCCCATAGCAAACCATCAATTCATAATTTAAATAAAGTTAATACATAAAAGTTGTAGACCTCGATTTCCTGAAAATTTCAAATTTTGATTCACTCAAATCAAAGTTCGTAGTGGAGAGTGCTAACCATTAGAGCTACACACTTTGATTCACTCAAATTATTTCCAGGAAACTTTCTTTCTACAACAGTTAGCACTTTGATTCACTCAAATTTCCTCGAAGTTCGTAACGGTAGAGTTGGAAAGTGCTAACCGTTGTACAACGATTTAATTCATTTCGAAGGTCCAAATTTCTGCCAAACATTCCAGAGACATCCATTGA
Source organism: Carex pumila (assembly GCA_033356055.1). Classification (NCBI taxonomy): domain Eukaryota; kingdom Viridiplantae; phylum Streptophyta; class Magnoliopsida; order Poales; family Cyperaceae; genus Carex; species Carex pumila. Next base: position 18,641 of record JARJHM010000473.1, on the reverse strand, counting down.
GGAAGCTGTTGCAATGCCTATTAACTATTACAACGCTTATCAAGTGTATGGAACTTTAGCAACTTCAAACTAGCGTATCTCAGCGCTTGAATGTCTAATTTGGGCATATGACAACTTTTTGAAAAGCTTGTAAACTGTAAGTATTGATTTTGAAGTCTTAGCTTTCATTGGAACAATGGTTCAGTCACTTATTTCAAAAACAAAGGAAAGATCATCAACAGTCTTATTGCAATTCTAAATCTTATGAACCTGCACATGTCTCAACTTTAGAAAATTGTTAAATTCAATAAAAATATATTTTACAAATCTAGTCAAACAGACAATTAGCTTATGGCACAATCCAACATAAGTCAATTTTCTACATACCATATTATGAATAAAATATTGAAAAATAGTCATGACACGTGAATAGTCACATCATGTAACAAATAATCATAACATGAAATATGTAAATTATATCACGTAACTGACACGCATGTCATGTAATTTCACTGTACTCAAAATCAAGTATATACATCGAATATGGCATATATGGTTCTTCTAAAATATATTTACAGTCCGTTGTTTGCATTTGATATATTTAATAAATTTTGAATATATTATGAAGATCATCAAAATTGACGGATAATATCTACTATGTATCCTTTACATGTTTTTAAATTTATTGGTACAAAAATAAAGCAGTTAAATCAAATATTATGTATGTTTATTTTAAGGTCAGTAGCCAATGGCACGTACAATTTTTGTAAAATATGCTTTGAGTACGTTGTGTGTGTTTATTAATGTTTTTAATTAACTTTGTCCATTTAAGATTCTAAGATCACCAAAACTAACATAAAATGTCCAGTATTATGTTCTATACATGCTTCTAAATGCATTTACATAATCCATTTATGACGAGTGTGATTTTTCTAAAATGCATTGTGCGTAGGGCTGCAAACGAATCGAACTTAATTCAATTTCAATTCGAGTTTGAGTTTAAATTCGAACCAAACTAGTTCGAAATTAAAGTAGGGTTTTGAACTAAAAAGAAGAGTTCGAGTTTGATTCAGTGCGATTTGAATGAGTTTCGAACCGAATTGATATTGAAGCAGGATTTAGAACTAAAAAAAAAAACAGAGAGTTCTGAACCGAGCTAGACTCAGTTCGACTTCAATTCGAACCAATTTCGAACCGAATTGGATTTGATTTGTTTCTGAACTGAGCTGGTTTGATTCATTTTGAACCGATCTTTTTTTTAATCGAATTTGATTGAATCACGAGCTACAAGCTTTTTGTACACCCCTAATTAAGCTTTTTGTACACCCCTAATTATGCGTAGCAGTTGATGTTTTTTAATTTTTTTTTGGCCACATTTATGATCATAAATCATCAAAACTAGCACATAATATCCGATGTAGGGATGTCAAAAAAGCTCGCGGCTCGTGACTCGCTCGTGGCTCGCCTCTAGCTCGCTCGCTAAAAGCTCGCTCTGTAGTGGACCAAGTTATTAACGAGCCATCTCGGCTCAGGCTTGGGCCAAAATAAACAAGCTGAGCCAGAGGTCAGCTCAGACCGGGCCAGCTCGGCTCGTTAAGCTACAGTGGATTTAGGATTTAGTCCCGTATAATTTTAAGTCCAATTCCATTTTCAAAGGCGCAATTATACAAAATTGATTTATTTTCGGCTTGGGAAGAAAGAATATGGACTTTAGTTGCTTGAAGATGTGCCTGCTAGATAATTTCTTAAATTTTTTTAATGAAATTTATTTTTCTTTTTTTTTAATTTGTATAATAGCAACCCAATAAAGTCCAGCGAGCCAGCTTGTCAACTCGCGAGCTAGCTCGGGTTGGCTTGTCACAAGCTGAGCCAGGGATTTTGGCTCGGGTGACCTAAGTCCAACTCGCTCAGTCCATGCTCGGGCCAAAATAAACGAGCCGAACTAAAGCCTAGCTCAGCCCGAGTCAGCTCGTTTACAGCCCTAATCCGATGCATGTCTTTTGCATGCTCTTTTTTTTTTGTGCAAAAATCAAATAGATTAACCCAATACGATGCATATAATACTTCTAAAATGTGTTTATAAATGGAAGAATTATTATTCGGATAATTATTCTAAAATTCTTCTATGTGAAAATATTATACTGCATACACTATTAACTTTTTTGGAGTAATGCATATAATGTGTTTCATGGATAATAATATATATTTTAGAGTGAGGCTATGGTGATATACATATAACATAACAACTTATGCAATGCATCAATGTTTTAAATTTTCAAAATTCAAACTGCTCAATGTGATATTGTATGAAAATGTACTAAGAGATTTAATAATTTTTTCAGAAAAATTATCATGTTTATAGATATGCAGTGATTTTATATGAAAGTAATGATCTTCTATCTATTTAAACAAATAGTGAAGAACTTTTATAGAATGTAAAATTTGATTTCCAACACATTTTCATATGGAAATTTGTTAAACAGTTCGAATTTTAAAACCGAAAATATTAATCCATGCAAACCGATACAGATTATCATAACCTCACTTCACATTTTATATCAAGTTTCATTTCTTCCAATTAGGTATATCAAATTCCGACAATTGTCGATTTAAACATCATGTAGTTTTTGGTATCTTCAGATTCGTTTTATCTGATCACGTGTCATTTGAATAATTTTATATTTGAAAAGTTCAATATTTACGGAAATTTTTAATTTTAACAGGTCCAAGTTGAGATTGAACGACAGATTTATCAGACAAATTATTTTGATCGGGGTCAGATTTTGGCTTCTAAGGTCCACTTTCCATCGAGGATAGAATTTCAAAGCAAGCCTCCAGACCACAATAAAACGTGCCCATTTTAGCTGAAAAAAAAAATGGAAAAAATATAAATAGCTCTACGTTTCAAAAATTCAAACTAGAAAAGAAAACATTCTTCAAGTACAAGCGAACACAACATTTTTACCATACTATTTATACGAAATTTGATGCAAACTGGTATTGAAGAAAATTTTGCTTCAGAGAAAACTTTATCAGGTTTAAAATTAACCAAAAATACTGCAGTACTTCAGCACTTAAAAGAAAAAGGCAAGGCGGTCAAGGCTCAGGTTGCAAATTTTCACATTCCGTTCGTATCGACTGAAAGAGAACCGAAGAGAGGTATCTTTCACCAAAGCTCGGGAAAACCACCTGAAAAATAAAAATAAAAAGATGACGATAAAAGATATCACCATTTGCACTCTCTCTCTCTCTGCATGGTCCATGGGAGATATATCTCATTTACCACAGATATCTGGATATTTCAAGATTGTAGAGATAGAACAACACAAGTCAAAATTCCATGTTGGATTCAGAAGGAATTGATACATTTTTACTTACAGCAATAAGTTTTCCAGCATTTTCTGGCCTTTTTGCAACCTTCATAGCGGCTGCTGCCGCAGCCCCAGATGAAATCCCAACCTTAATGAAAAAATATACTCATGCATGTAACTAAAGGACAAGCACAGAGATAAATTAACAGAAACTTTAGTTTTGGTCAATTCTCGTACAGGTGTGACCCATCATCAACCAGATTTTAGATATTTATTTTTGGCGTTTAAGTGCACCTTAGGGGTAAATTGTTGCAAAATGGTTGCCTAAGTTTAATTAATTAGAAAGAACAAAATAAATGATGATGATCATGCTCAACCTAATGTTAATTAGGCATGTCTTCCAACAGATGATCGTCAGAAATTAAATATATCTGAAATAAATAGTACATTTTCTTGACAAAGTGGGTTCAGTTTAGATTTTATTTATAATATTTTGTTCAGACTTGGCAGTCTAGTTTTAATAATAGAATTTGGTGATAGATTTGTCAAACTTTCAATAAAAGATACACTTGCTAGAGAAAATATTCCATTCAGGTAAAGTTGTGCGCCTTAGAAATGAATAAACACATTTAACCCCAACATGAAATAAAAACGCACCAACAATCCTTCCTGAAGAGCCAATTGCTTTGCCGTTTCTACAGACTCATCGCTAGATATCTATAACACATTTGAAAGAACAAAAAGAGAATAAGTGGATAAGAAAAATCTGTACACAATTTCATCAACAACTTCCATGTATAAACAATTGATCTAACAAATTCATAACCTAACCTCCACAATTTCATCAACATATTTCATATTCAAGTTCTGTGGTACAAACCCAGCCCCAATTCCTTGGATCTTGTGTGGACCTAGATAATTTAAGGAACAAGATATAAAATGAAAAGAGATCATCACTATGAGGAAAACTTGGACCAATAATTCAATGCAAAGCAAAAATAAAGAAAAAAACGACTTAGTACCAGGTTTGCCTCCACTTAGGATATTACTTTCAGTAGGCTCAATTCCAATTACCTGATTAAAAAAAAAAATCAATCAAAAAGTGTCTTTATAGAATAGACATACCATACTGGTAGTACCTATACTACCAGACAAATCAAGTAAGAATCCATTCTTATCCCCGTTATTATCGGTTTTATTTTTATTTTGTTTTGGTGTTTAGTTTCATGTATTGCTCCCTTCTCGGTTTGCTGCTTCTATGATTAAAATATGGTATGGTAATCAGATGGCATGATAATTCTCCATGTACAACAGATGGACCTTTATGTTGAGATTCTTCTCTTTCAGGTACCGACCGACACCAGAAATTGTACCGCCAGTACCGATACCGGCGATAAATATGTCAACCTTCCCACTTGTATCTTCCCAGATTTCAGGTCCTGTTGTTTCATAGTGAATCTGTTACATACCAAGACAAACAAACCTGATTAGATAGATCTTCAGAGACAACATGGAAGCATGTTTAAAACATCCAAAATGTCACCAAGTAGCAGAATAAGAATTAAAAATATATATATATATTAGCAAATCAGTATTCTCACCTTAGGGTTAGCTGGGTTGTTAAATTGCTGGAGCATGTAAGCACCAGGGGTGTTTCTAACAATATGTTCAGCCTTTTCAACAGCCCCTTTCATGCCCTTGGCTGATTCAGTGAGTACCAGCTTGGCGCCAAAAGCCCTGAACAGTACTCTTCTCTCTGTACTCATTGAGGCTGGCATTGTTAAAATCAGTTTGTATCCTTTTGCAGCAGCTATGAATGCAAGTGCAATCCCTGTATTTCCACTGGTGGGCTCCACCAGTGTAGTCTGCGGTATTCAGTAGATGTAACTACTTTCATGAGACAACCTTTCAGGTAAAGCACACATGACATCTTCATATACTCTAAACAGCATCCGGCATTGTGCTCACCAATTTTATTTAAATTAAAATAAATTCCCCAGAACTTCTTTTAGGGTTTTGCAGAGTAGGACATGATCTTTAATTACCAAGTTAGCTTTCACTTGCAGAATAATATTGGGTTTGGTAGAAAACAGAAGAAAGTCAGGGTTTATATGCAGGGAAAAAAAACCCATCGGTGAATCTGCAAAATGCTACCAAAATCAAACCAATGTATGAATATCTAAGAAATCTAATACCAAAACTGGTAGTGATTTAATCAGTAATAGTAAATCAAAAGAAAACACCTTTTTGGAAAACTGTACAGGTTGGCTATTGGTTCAAATAATACAAAATTTTCAGTTATGACGACAGAACAGGCTTTTCTAATTGCAATTTATTACATTTTTGCTAACAGTTCAAGGTTTCACTTTTATCTATTAAAAGCTCTCTCTCTCTCTCTCTCTCTCTCTCTCCCCTCCTCCCCTAACCCCCTCAAACAGACACACTAGTGAGCAATACAGTCCGTGCCTTCTGTAAGCATGAACAAACACCTTGTCTCATGCAATAAAATGGTTAAATTCAAAATCACAAGAAAGTTCTTTAGAGAATGGGCATCAGTAGGCACCATAGTGAAAAGATTCGTGAATTTTACGAATTATTCGCGAATTTTTGCAAGAAATTTTTTTTTTTTTGGCTCTCTTGCAGGACTAAGATCTCTGATCCGAATAATTCCCGAATCACGAATTTTTGATCTCGCTGAACCGAACCCAAATAATTCATTTGTCACTATGGTAGGCACATGGAAACCTTAAAACTGTGAACGTCATTTAAAATATGAGGGATTACTAGGGGTGGTGCAAATGGATCGGATAGTGGTAAAACCATATCCGTATCCGTTTTTATTTTCCAAATACGGATAAGGATATCCGCTTTTTAAAATAGTGAAAAACATAATTTTTTTTGTAATATATATTAATATATTAACCTATATAGTATATATTTACTATTCGGATACTGATAATTAAAATTTAAAATCATATCCGTATTTGCACGGATATTCGAATATCCGTATCAAATTTTCAAATATGGATTCGGATACAATAATTATTGTCAAGTGATCCCTCCTCTTTAAATAGTATGCAACAGGCAACCTTACAATCAGACTATTGTGGGTGGGGGGGTTGGGGGTAGCAAAATTAATGAATTTTAATTACTACACTCTAATGTGTAAAGTTAACGAAATAACAAGAATAGTGAAAAGGCTTTCTTTCTTCTTTTAGAAATTGTAGCGTATTATTAAATTGACAATAGGCACCAAAACTCTTCCTATCAAAACATAGATATCAGCATTTCATCTACCCAAAAGTCCGGTGCTATTTTGAAATATGGGAAGTGCTGGATACCATGTGCAAACACAAAAAAAAACTGGAAGAATGTCTACAAGAAGTCCTACAAAAATCATCCAAAAAAATTATAAATAAAATTATATTACCTTTTCAGGGGATATAAGACCTTTTTCTTCAGCATCAGAAATCATACTATATCCTATCCTGAAACAGAATAAGAGGTAAAACATAAAACGAAAGAATGGATAATAAAAAAAGTTCTAGATCAATTGGCACATCAGAATGTTACTAGTAGATTAAACCTCACACAAGATTTAACAAACACACAAATGGACAGTGTGTAGGGGCTCCTTTGTTTTGTCTTTAACTTGGATTAAATCAAACTAAAGAAACTGGTCTCATCTACCATACAGTTGCCATTATTTAGCAGAGAAAGCAATGCTAGAGCAAAACTTTTATTACCTATCTTTTACACTACAACAGGGCTCCATAATCTCAAGCTTAGCTGCAATATTTGCTACACAACCTTTGACAATATTGTTGAGGTACACCATCGGCGTCTTTCCTATAAGCTGAATACAGAAATTATCAAAACAGTCTGTTAGATTTCACAGATTAAATATCAAACTGTGTACTAATTCATATCAATTACTTAGAGATGCTACGTGCAAACAGTATCAATTTCAGTTTTAAGAAAAATATAACCTTTATTAAATCCCACTGAGAGTATGAAAAGAGACTATTAAATAGACAAAATTAAGCTAACAATGGCTCCATGATATTGATAGCACATAGACAGAGGAGTATATCCCAATTACACCAAAACCAGTCCTGATTGATACCCCAAAAGCAAATTTTAGAGGAAAAATTAGAACTCCTTCAGTCCCTTTAATTCAATTCAAGTCGCATAAATTTTTCAATCAAAAAAAAAAAAGTCGCATAAATTAGCTTGCATCGATCAAAGTTAGAATTGAAATAACCTGTGAAACATCTTTGGCAATGCTGAGGCCTTCGATGGTCGTGTGAGCAGGATTCGCGGAAACAGCTTTGCAAGAAATTCTCCACCGACTAAGAGAAGTGCACGGAGAAAAAACCCTAGCATTACTGGTAGATACGAGGGAAGGCTTGCTAATGGCGAGGAATCGAGGAGACGAGAGGAGGGTCGATGGGCTGGATATGGAAATCGAGAGAGACGAAGCCATGACGCTAGCAACTTCTCTATCCTTCTTCGCCTCTCTTCTCTACGCCAGTAGGGTGTCAAGCTGCCACGCGCTACCTGAGCATGAGCTAACAGAATATTTCTGTTAAGATTCAGACCGTCCGATCAAAATCCTCACGAATATTAAAACAGTCCTTGCATTCCAATCCCGGACTGAATTTCTCGGCTTCTTATCGGACAGTCCAGATCTAAACATAAATATTCTGTTACCTCAGAGAATATGAAGGCCTAGGGTCAGTGCACTGGGTGCGTATCCTCTGAGATATCTCATATTTTGCGTGACCGACGTGTCTGGTGCCTATTCGGGGAAACCACTGGGGCCAGTATTATTTTATCTTCGAGATTCGTGCGGAACATATTTAAACGGTTTAGATTTTCCAAAAAGTCACGCAAAATAAGAGATATCTCAGAGGATGTGAATTCCAGTGCACTACGGACTTGTTCGGCGGCTTCGGCCAACACAAATTTCATAAGATTTGATGGGATTTTAAACCGTGACAATTTTATTTGGAATGATTTTGATTTTATTTTCATCCTCCTTTTTCATCTAGTACAAAATTAAGGAAAAAACTAGCATCAAGTTTCAACTCAATTTTTTGTTCTCAAGGTACGATGCTAACGAATAATAAGCTTCATTAAAGATTGAAGACTAATATAATTAACTTATTTTTAATTACAATTTAATTTATGATATTTGTTGGTATATAAAAATAAATTCAGAATATTTTATAAATAAAAATAATTTTAGTATAACAAAATTGTAAGAACATATAAAATTTTATTCTATTTCAAAAATCGTTAATTATCAAACCGTTACGAATAGCGTTGAAAACGAAGCGGATAATGCTGATACCATATCTGCATCAGTCGGATAATGAGCGGATACGAATACGGATACGGATAGTAAACGGATATCAAAATTCAAAACCAAATCCTTCTTAAATGAATACGGATACGGAACGGATAGTCCACGGATACAGATTTGAACACGGATATAAAATGAATAATGATCAGATAATTAAGATATATGAACTTCTAAGATACAAATATTAATAAATAAAAAGGTTGAGATAAATAGATTGATGTTCAGATCCGTCTATGTATACAAAAGTAATAATAACTAGAGGTGGTTGTTGGTCCAGTAAATGAAAAAGATTGAGTGAAAAAAAAATCAGAAAAGAAAAGAAAAAGGAAATGGAGAGACTGAAAATGAGTGAGAATCCTACCATCCCAGTCAAAAAAGAACCATGTCCCTTAACACCATATTTGGATAGAGAGTAGACAAGGAGAGAGAATGGAATAGATAAAAAAATTTCTCTCCAATCATGTTTGGTTAACAAAATTATGATGGAGGTGAGGAGTACAGAAGGGGAAAGGATTAATCTTGTGTAACTGTAATTAATAGAATCGATTTACCTCCCAATTTGAGGTGTAACAGATGAAAAGAAATTGTGTAACAAATATTTTCACAAAAAATAACACAAATGTCCTGTCTTTGTATATCTTATTTCTATATAATTATCATTCAACTTTTGTTTGCCACAGACCTAGCTAGCAACCACCGTAGCCATCCTAGTTGATTGGTCAAGTTAGTTTTTTTTTTTAAAATTATAATATCGAACTTTAGTATGATCCAGAATATTGATTCGTGGAGGGTTGGGGAGGGGAAGTCAAAACCTAATAAATACGAAATACCATTGTTTATCTGATAAATGTTTGGTCTTCTGTGAAATATGATTTGCAGAATTAATATTTGGCCTTGCTCTCTTTTTGTTGTTGTTATCTGACCTTCTTTTATGATTGTTATTGTTGCACTACTTTAATATTTCAAGTTTTTTTTTTCTTTTGCAATTTGGAGCTTCTCTACTCAACACTTATACCAGAGAATCAAATTCAATAAATAAGTTGGATATGGTTTTTTGTTTACTGTATTAAGTTAATGTAGTTATTTATTTATTTTGTTTGTTGTAGTCGTTCATTTATATATAAATTATTATGTCCTTTTTAATAGATTTTGTAAAAATGGCTGCTTCCAGAAATTTAGAAAAGAAAAATATATGTGTTGTCATCCATCGTCAACATGTGATGCAATTAGTGCAACTGCTTTGTTTACTAGTTTATTGAATAATACTAGAACAACGAACAGACAATCGAATTTCTCAAGAAGTTCGAGACAAAAGAGATGAAGCGAGGCATTAATTATTGAATGAAATCCTAGTTAGTCATAGAACTCGTGATATCATTAGGATGAGCCCTCAGGCCTTTATTGATTTATGCAAAAGGCTAGTGATGTACGGTGGCCTTAAACCAAGTCTTCATGCATGTGTCGAAGAACAAGTTGCTAAGTTCCTCTACATATAATTGGGTCATAACGTTAGGAACCGTTCAATTTGCTTCTTCTTTTGTCGGTCTGGAGAGTGAAACTGTCGACATTTTCATAATGTTCTAAAATCAATAGTTATGATGGAGGAAATTTATTTCCAACAATCAGATAGATCAGAAGTTCCAGTTGAAATAACATCAAATAACAAATACAATCCATACTTCAAGGTAAAAAAAAAATATTTATTAAATTTAAGTAAGATAGATAACCGCATTATCTAAATTTATTTTAAGATAACAGGATTGTATTGGGGCTATTGATGGAACACACGTGCGAGCGAGAGTTTCTTCTGAAGATGCATCAAGATATCGTGGAAGGAAAGAATATTCAACACAAAATATACTAGCAGCTTGTTCATTTGATCTAAAATTTACATATATTTTACCTGGTTGGGAAGGAACAGCATCTGACTCAAGAATTATGAAAAATGTATTAACTCGGTCTCATCCTCTCAAAATTCCATAAGGTAATTAAAGTTATCATCTTTAGTGAACTCATTAGGAATTATTTCTAAGAAATAATTCAATACTTTAATTTTCAATATAGGAAAATACTATCTTGTTGATGCGGGATTTATGACAAGCAGTTCCTTGATTACACCATATAGAGAAGCACGCTATCATTTGAAGGAGTACTCGAGGAATCTACCTCGAAATCCTCGTGAGTTGTTTAATCTCCACCATGCATCTCTAGGCAACACAATTGAGAGAGCATTTGGTGTTCTTAAAAAATGATTTCCAATAATAGCAAGCTCCACTATACTAACTTACAGTGTGGAGGCACAAAAAAAGATAATTGTGGCTTGTTGTATCCTACACAATTTTTTTAAAGATAAGGATCCCAATAGGCAAATCGTTGCTCAAGTTGATGCAAAACTTGCTAATAGAGCAAATGAATCAGTAGATGTTGTTGAAGGAGAAAACCCTCAAGAGATGATTAGAGGAGAGCAAGTTAGAGAGGAAAACATGTAATGTATTTAGTTTGATTGGGATATAAATATTGAAAGATGTTGATAAGAGAGTAGAGTTAAAAGAAAAATATTTGTGGTGAAATAATTTGAGATTAAAATCACATGAGTACAACACAGTATTTAAATACGAGTACAAGACAGTACCTAAATATTATTGTACCAGAATTCATCTAGTGTGTCATATATGTGATGAAGTATGTAGGTTTAATTTATTTTGAAATTGTAATAATCCAAATACAATTTTACTACAGCTCTTGAGTTATGGGGAAAAGAAAGAATGCAACAAGCAACACTAAAAATAATGGAGCTAATGGAGGTAGAGCAGAGATGCTTAATTGGTCTCATGCAATGGATGAAGCTTTAATTGATGCAATTTTACAACATCATGAACATGGAAACCGAGTTGGAGGTACATTCACAACACAGGCATATGATAACACACTCAAAGAGCTTAAGGAATTTTTTCCTGACAAACCTATTGATAAAGAAAGGATAAAAAATCGCATGAAGTATATTAAGAGAGGTTTTGGAACTTGCTATGATATTTTTAAAAATGGTTCAAGCGGCTTCCAATGGAGCCCTTTCACCAATATGTGGAGTGCAGAGCCAGAAGTTTGGACTAAATTAATTGAGGTACGTTTATTTATTTTTTTCAATGATTGACAAACCTATAATTTAAAATTTGTACAATCTTTGTAATGCGACTTATAAGTTTGTAGAATATTTACCTGCATATTATTCTTTAGTCACACCCAGAAGCAGCTGATTGGATGAACAAACCAATTCTTTATTACTACAAGTTAGTTAAGCTTTATGGACATGATCGAGCAACAGGGGACAATGCTGAGACTCCATCAGAAATGAGGCAGCGAATGGCAGCACAAACCGAAGAGATTGAGGGTGAAAATATTTCAGAGATTGATCGCTTGGTGGCACAAAACGAGGCAACACTAGAAAGAGTTGGTGAGGAAAACATAAATTCTCCTGAAGCAAGGAGGAGGCAGAAGGGTAAAGCTTCAAGAGAAGAGGTTCAAACCGAGATAATAAAAGGAATTGAAAATATTACTATATCATGAAATCTACAGAAGAGCTAGTGAAATCTAACCAGCGTCTTCCTATTTCTGAAAAGGAAATATGGACTCATGTTGTTGAGTTAAGCCTTGATTCAAACAAAAAAATGCCAGCATATCTCTTCTTGATTAAAAATCCTGATATGCTTGGAGCTTTGCTTCGTTGTCCTTTGGAAGAACGTAAGGAACTACTCATAAGTATGATATCTAGTTAGTTATGAATTTTAATATGTGTCACTGGGCATTGGATTTCTATATTATTAGTTGTAAAATAATCTAATAAGATGTAGTTGATCATCAATTTTGTTATTTGTTTTTACTAAAATGATGATGCAGTGTTGATTCTTGGAATATTGGGATAATAACAATTTTATTTCAACGAGTTTGTTTGTTTTTTCCTTGATTTATTTTAGTAAAATGATGATATATGCTGGCGTTAGGATAGTATGGTATTCTTGATACGGTACGTACAAAAGGTGTTGTATTGATGATCATTTGAACCTAGTCTATGCATGCATGCTTTCATTAAGAACAAATTTTTTTTGTTTCTGCGAAGTTCAACGTACATTTCTAGCAAGATCAGTTTTAGTTCGACAAACAATTAATGTAGTATTTATTCCCAGCTGTTAATTTTGTAGGGTTGAGCATTTGTATTTTTTTGGTACAACATTGTTCTTGAGGCCATGCGGTACATACCACAGAAATTTATATTTATATTCTTCTTTCTTTTTACACATTATTGTAAGGGGTATAATAGTCAAATATACTAAAAACATTTGATTAACCTTCTATAATTTTAATTAACCAAACAAGAAACAAGATTAAAAGGAAAGTTAAATTTATTTTCCTCCATTAATTATCCAAACATGAAAAGATTAAGTATATTAATCTTCCATTCTATTCTATTTCATTTCCTTCTATTCTTCACCTCCTCTCCCTTCCTATACTCTCCATCCAAACAAGCTGTAAATATAATATCACCTACTCAAATCAAAGCTCGAGATACTTTACTCCGGAACTTTAATATCTTAAGAGGTTTTCAAATAGCGGATTTGAGGCTGAACAGGATTTCGGATATATTCGGATATCCGATCCGTATCCGAATCCAATTCCTGTTCAATGAATTAGAATATTATCCGTATTCAAAAATATCCAAATCCGAATATTAAGTGGATACAAATCAGATTCGAAGCGGATTATCCAGTTTTGTTTTCAGCCCTAGTTACGAATCGTTTGTTTCCATTATATTGTCAATTAGTTAGTCATTTTTATTATTATTTTATGCATTTACCTGTTATATATAATATAATTTCTCGTTCTTTCTAAACGACAATTTCATAAATTATTATTAATTAAAAATGAAAATTAGTTTAAATTAATTTATTTGATGAGTAAAATAAATTATTTTAATAATTAAATGTTGGGTTTCGGATACCATTTTTGGGGTTTCGCGGTAACCAAAACTTGTTTAGGCTTAAGGTGCGGAATGACCGTAGAACAAAAATTTCTACGGCCAACTTAAGCTCAGGATTAAACGGGGTATGTCAGGAAACTTTCCAAGGCGGTCCACCTTCAGTATTCATTTGGCATCAAAACCCAATTTAATCCTTTTACAGATCTACTCCATGATTGATTTCTAAAACTTTAATCTACTTACCCATTAAATAGATTAATATAACATATTTATACCTTGTTTCCAAATCACAGTTGGAATGCAGACCGAGCGTGTAGAGCTACATCACGGAAGGAATCGACTCGTCTCGGAGCATCAGACGTCTGATGCCTCTATCGGTTATCCACCAGGACTAACCAGAGAGCGGTTAATTTCTTCTGCCAGAAATACCGTAAACCGCGGAATTCTGCAAAAACACTATTCACGGGGAAAAGACGAAAACACGTAAACACGAATTTTCGGTTACTCAGTTTCATCAAATGAGCAAAACTGACATACCGCTAAATTCGGTAAAACACTATTCATCGATCCCGTAAATATACTCCACAACAACCCGCAAGATTATACGTCAACTACGTATAACTTTCTTTTCTCAACCGAAACACTATTTGGGAGAGAAACCGAGAAAGAGAGAAAATACCGATTCGATTCTGCACGAAACGATACAAGTGAATTAGTGATTTTTCTCTCTACATGCACCCCTCTATTTATAGGCTTTTGAGGAGGTTCGCAAAAGACCGAAATACCCCTCAACATATGCCTATTTACAAGGTATGCCATTGACACCTCATCCTTTTATATGTGAAATGACCAAAATACCCCTTCCACACCCTTCCACACTCTTCTCCATGTTTCTACACATGCAAGGTGGCATAGGTGTGAAATGACCATTTTGCCCTTGTGGATAGGATTGATGACATGTCATCTGGATAGGATCAATGACACGTCATGCGGATAAGCACGAATCTAAAAAGACCCGAATGCCCTCGGTCCGAAGACAAATAATATTCATATAATTATTCTGAACAATTATATTTATATTTTTCTTGCGGTTATTTGTTTCGGTATCGATGACGTGTCATCTGGATAGGATCGATGACATGTCATGCGAATAAGGACGAATCTGAAAAGATCCGAATGCCCTCGGCCCGAACACAAATAATATTCGTATAATTATTCTGAATAATTATATATATTTTTCTTGCGGTTGTTGCTTCGGTAATTTATACAATGTGTCATGCACATTTATAAATTAACCGGTTAACTTTTATACAACGTGTCACACACGTTTATAAATTAACCAGTGTTTTTGCTTGTTATTTTTACATAACATTTATAATTTAATTATAACACGTATAATTAATTATAACCATCTTATCATTGATCATAACCAATTTATAATCAATCAAAATAAGATTCTCCAATTAGCTCCTACAATGGAGAAGGTTTACTAGTTTAGTACAATTCAGACAGATTACACTAATGAATAAATGTGTTCTTACAGACTTGTGAATATTTTGAAATAAGAGTATTTTTGTAATATTTTGAAAGCATGTACAAAATTCTTAGTACATGCTGCACGGATTTTCTTTGTTTTGTTTCTCAAATACACATAAAATTTTCAGTAATTAATTAAATTTTCTTGCCTTTTTCCCGTTCATTTCATAAAATACCTAGGTGTTAAAATATATTTTATTTCCTTGGTAAAATATCCAACGACCCTGCCGATATATATTTAATTATTTGCACAAAAAAAATTCCATTGAAAAATATAACCAGGATGGTTTAAATACACTGATTTTGTGCTCCAATATGCTCTACATCATTTGTCTTTGTTTTTAAAGTTCGAACAGTCAATCCAAACCGTTCAATATTATTTTCATAATAAAAATATGCTTGGAGACTAAATTTTATATCTTTTAGAATTTTTTACTATTTTTTTAGATATATACAAAATCATTGTTTTTAGAAAAATATACATTTTTTAATAATATATACAATATGCTCTATATATATCTATATATATATATATCATGTATTTTGACTTTGATATTGTATTATTTGTTGTATCTATTTTATTTCACGTCCTTTTAACTTAGACATACATTTGGTAAAAATCTATTTAAAATTTGAAGAGAACATTGAATAAGCCTTCTACCATAAAAGAACCATTTTTTACTTCAAATAAGATTACACAAAAAGCATACAGCATTACTATTAATTTCATTTCTGTCATAATCTAATTTAATATTTTTAGTTTCCTCTTTTCTCAAAACTCTACAAGACCAAAATGAAACAGAGAGGAAATGCTACAACAAAAACTAAAAATATATCCTTTGAAGGGCTATTTCTTCAAACACAGGTTCAAAAAGCATCAAAGCCGTCAAAGAAGGCGATCCGACGGCTATTACCGCAACACGCGATTGCAAAGGCGTGAAACATCAGATAACTGGACAGGCTTCAGCAAGAAATCCTCAGCTCCCTCCTCCAAGCACCTGAATCAAATTTCATTACTACAAATTATTTCAACTTATTACAAAACAAACCAACAAAAAAATTCATACAAATGGCAAATATAAATTCATACTCACCTATTGATCCTTGTAGGAACATTCTCAGAAGACATGATCACAACAGGAATTTGACGCAACTCAGATGACTCCTGCATAAATTAATTATGATAAATTTTAGAAAACAAATTGCACGAAGACAAGATCAGAATGTGAAATAACCAGTGTATAGGTAGATTATATATATATATATACATGAACCACATATTTTGTTAACATTTATCACCTTCACTTTCTTGAGGAGTTCATATCCTGTCATCTCAGGCATTGAATAATCTGTTATTATCATATTCACATTTGGCTCCTACAAGCGTGAGACAAAAAATATATATATATATTTTTTATGAGAACTTAATTAGTGTGTGTATATATAAAAAACATAACTGTTAAATTAATAAATTAAAAAAGTGTGAGATTGAAATGCATACCGAGTCCAGTAATTCCAAAGCTCTCTTTCCACTGTCAACAGCTGTTACTGTACATCCAAAATTTAAAAGAAAAAATAGGTCAAGAATCCAAGAAAATTATATATCAAATATACATATATCTTCATGAATCAAGTATCCTCTTTTTGTTTTTCTCAAAGATCAAAATACACAGTACACCTGGGCTTACCATAAAAGAACAAACAACAAATAAATTATAATGAAAGAAGGCATAAAAGCAGTAAAAAACATATATATATACATATATATACCACGATATTTTGATTTACGGAGGAGGCCTGTAATGACTTTACGATCGACCAAACTATCATCAACAGCTAAAACATGTAGCAGCTCCTGTGAACTTCCCTCACCAGTACCAGTGTTATATGAAGCCATGAATTATTTATTCTCTCCTCTCTCTTGTGATATATTTTTTTTCTCTTGCTGTTAGGTGAGACAGTTTAATTGTACTGTGTATGATGAGTATGAGCTAGCGTTGTGTGAGCTTATATAAGAAGAGATGAGATGGTGATGGTAAGAAAGGCAGCGAGTCTACCAAGAGATTTGCTACAGCGGCAGTGTATCCACTCTACGATTCTGTATATACTCTCTCTCTCTAGATCTTCTCTTCTTTAATACGAACTCCAAAGTAGATGTGTTGTATTATAGAGCCAACTCATTATTAAATATCTCTCTGTGACTGAATCTTTGTAATTTCTCTCTCTGTTACAAAAGGGTTTTTGGTTTTTGGAGAGAAGATTGATAGGCAACAGGATCTGGCGCCATAAATGAGATTCATCATGTGCTGATCGCTATTTGTTTTTTCTGGTTTTTGTTCCTTTTGCTTTAATGAACTGTGTCTATTTATTGATATAATTATACTGTTTCAAGTTAGTGAGAGAAAGAGGGTCTCTGACACAGGTGACGGAACGAAAGCTATCACTGCGGATCTTCTCTCTGCTTGCACAAATAAATGTACCTTTTATTTTAAAGAAATAATTAAAAGTCACTTGAATTTTAATAATTTATACCCAATATTTTATGAAACCAACACATCGTTTCAATTTTTTTGGGTTGGTTTGAAATATGATCATAAGATCATTTGCATCAAAATACTTGATGTCTTGTGAAAATAAGATTATTTTTACAGAGTAGTTTTGACTTCATACAACACAAATGATATGCAACGCTCTGTTTTGATTATATAGCTTTAGTGGATTGAATTCGGGTAGGGTACGGGTACCTCGGGTACGGGTAGGGCGGGTAGTCGGGTAGGGCGGGTACGGGTAGGGCGGGTACGGGTAGGGCGGGTAGGCGGGTAGGCGGATACGGGTAGGGCGGGTACGGTTTTAAAAAAATGTACCCTACCCGTTTCAAACCCGTGCCCGTTCCGGGTAACGGGTACGGGTACCTCGGGTACGGGTACTCGGGTAGGGCGGGTAGGGTACGGGTATTTTTTTTTTTTTTTCTTTTGGTTTTTTTTTTCTGTTTTTTTCTTCTGTTTTTTAGTTTTTTTTTTCTGTTTTGTTTTTCCGTTTTTTATTTTTTTTTCTGTTTTGTTTAATATTTTTTTTCTGTTTTTTTAGTTTTTTTTCTGTTTTGTTTTTCCTTTTTTTTTCTATTTTGTTTAATGTTTTTTTTTCTGTTTTTTTAGTATTTTTTTCTGTTTTGTTTTCCGTTTTTTTTATTTTTTTTCTGTTTTGTTTAATGTTTTTTTTTCTGTTTTTTTTTTTTTTTCGTTTTTTTTACAGTGTCGTATGAATATTATTACATGTTTATAATTCGATTTTTATAATATGAATAGTTCGATATCAAATAGAGTATATATAAACATGAAATTATCAAGTCGCAACTTTATAATTTATAAATGAATAAAATTTGTACCTTATATATAAAAATTATTCGTGCGAAAATTTGTATATTTATACGGCTAAGTACAAATATATTTATTTATTTCTTTAAGCAAGTCATTTA